>CM072868.1:10705000-10985000 GCA_036937835.1 Pampus argenteus
GAATAATAAAAGACTGAACTTTCTACCTTTAATTTTTGGTTTACTGCTCTGATGCTCTGAATACACCATCCTGGCACTAAGCACATGGGTTTATTATGCATGCTAAGGCAGAAAATCCAACAAGTTAATTAAATGTAGGTGGTCATGTGTGGAAACCTCAGCAGTAGTTTTCCACAATTTCTGTTGAAAAATGCTGTTATATTCAGAATTAAAACATTGTGTGTTTAATGTTCTGAAAGCTGCATTTTTTTTTTGTTTCTCCATTTTTATTGGTGCACTGCTACCTTTTATGACACATTACCGCCACCAAATTCTGATATGTGCATTGAAGTGAAATTATGGGCATGTATGTGTGTCACGTTATTTTGTGCTGGTGTGTGTATGTGTGTTGCAGTGCACACTGACTGGGTGGAGCTGGTGCTCTCTGTGTGCGTCGGCGTGCATCAGCAGAGGAGCTGTAGGGGAGGATGCTGCACTCTTTGACGGATCGGTCACTTGGCTGCTAATCCTCTGTGACGAATAAAAAGAAACACACCCACACAAAATATTATCATAAGTGTAAAGAAACAGAAACTTTGATTTACTTCCTTTTACGAGCAATAAAACGTTTAAATCAACAACCCTATACAACCTGCTTATTTTCTTACACATACAGCTCAATACATGAACACTGTCACATTCAGACATTCAAAACAAAAAGATTAACATGATCTGAACACAGCTTATTACAGCCTAGTTTTTGTCAACGTCGTGGAAAGGTCAGCACGTATAGGGCAGGTCACCACAAACACACAGCACAGGTTATTCTGCTTGTAACTCAGATGTCTCTCCTCCCCGAATAAGCAGGTCAGTTCAAACATCTTATTTACATGACTGGAATCTTTCCAGCCATGTAAATTAGATGCAGCTTTCATCAAGGAACTAAATTACAGCAAATGTTAGAGTTGGAGGAAGGTCAGAAACAAGGACTCACTGTAATGCAGGAGGTAGTAGTGGCAGCAGGGTAAAAAGGTTATAATGGGAGCATTGTACACCTGCATGAATATCAAATCAATCAACAGAAAATTAATTGTCAACTGCTTTAATATGTTGGTCAGGACCAAACAAGACATCTGAGGAGTCTTTGATGAATCCGTGGCTCAGTGTCTTTTAGTGTCAGTCTGCAGCACGCTTCAGGTTAAAACCAAAACAGTTGGGATTTTACAAACTGTTAGTTTCCCTGCCTTTTTATGTAATCTGCTGCAAACAGTTAAAAAAAAATCATTGAAAGCATAATAACATGATCAAAGATTATGGAAACTTCAGGGAAATTAATTTAATGCTGAGGAGTGATAACATCTCCTCTCGTACATGGAAATGTATTTACAATATGTTCTTACCACACACGTAATGCAGGGCGTGGAACGTGGGAGAGTAGTTGACTGATCAATGATTTAAGTATTTAATCATATAAAATCTCAGAGCAAGAGGAGGAATCTCCGAATACATTCCAACAGCTGATCAGATAAGTGAGAGAAATCTGCAACAGTTTAGAGTCGACTCCCTAAATTATTTACACAAAGACTTTTTGCATGGTATGATATAACGACAGTAGCTTTAGTAGCATTCAGTAAAGGATGATGCAGGTCAACAGAGGACCCGCCGAACTCTCAATAAACCACAAACAAGCTGAATTTAATGAAGTTGGTGTGGAAGAAGTTTTCAATGCAGATTTTAGTGGGACAGTTGAAACTGCTTCTGAGATACGACACTAGTCAGATGGATGTTTTTGTGTTTGGTTTGGTGGTAGCCAGGCAACTGCATTTTGAAGACGGATGAACACATAGGGGTCAGGATTTGTTGAGCTGAGTAGATTGAGATTGATATTGGTTTGGTGTCGAACAAGTTCTCAGTAAATCTTTTCTTCTACACAATGTCATGAATTAGATTAAACATATCCGAAGCTGATGTTTTAAAATTGCTTGTTTTGTCTGACAAACAGTCCAAATTACACAAAGATATGTAATTTACCAACATAGAGGGAAGCTGGAAAATGTGAATTTGTGCGATTTTTCAAACTTCTTCGTCCTTATTCTCTGTCCTTCCTCCTTCAGTCTGTGAGTGCAGGCAGGACTGAAATCAAAGTGTTTTTTTTAACTAATGCAATAAAGCATAACAGTTGTGAGAATTACATTTTTATGAAATGATATAGATAAGAAAAGAACTGGACATAACTGTGGATTGATTTCACGTCATACAGGCTTCAGAATATTGGAAATGACATTTGTGATTCTGCATATTTCCTATTCTCTCTAAGAGACCATAAAAACACGCTGGGACCATCAAAGAGATAAGGGAGACATTGTTATGCAGGCAAACACCGAGAGTTGTTGCAGCACAACAACATGTGGATAGATGTGGACTTGAAGATGTGAACCTGTTACCTATTTAGTGTTTCTGATTTGGCATTGACTGTTCTCCAGTCATCTCGCCACATCATGCACGACTGTTATTATGGTTTTGTGGTTAATTAAAAGAGCTTTCTTTTCTTTTCTTTTGAAAGTATAATGTGGTCTCGAGATCATTCGTTTAGCTGTTCGGCATTTGGTATGTTATTAAAGCAGCACCACATTTACCAAATTAGATAACTACGATTAAAATGCTTGTCACAGATTACGAACACACTGTGTCGAAGTTCAGTCAGCCAACTCATATGGAGTAGATTAGTTATTTTATTATTTAACCGCAGAATATGTACAGCACTAGTGTTTGGCATCCAGGCTCTGACCTTGTCACGCCCCACAAAGAAACATTAATCTCACACAGCAGGGAGTGGGGCGCGTTGATACTAAATTCCCCCCAAAATCATATTATTCAGAGCTCAGTGCCAGAATCTGCTGTATGTGGGCCTGGGCACCTCAGACCATATGGGGGATATGCTAATCTAATGAATGAATGAGATGGAAGAATCTAAACCCAGCAATCCACCTGATATGTAGCAAAAGGCTAAGACATTTACTGAAGCAAGAAGACGATAGATGATGAGCTTAGTTTAGGCCAAGGGTCTGGTTTTAGACCTGACTGATGATCACCCCCCAAAACAAAGCAAGATCCAGGGGGAATTACGCTGCACCAATATTCCACATATTTGAAATATAAGTACACTGAATGCAACATAAAGTATGTGTCCTGTCGAACACAGGACAAGACAGACAAGTTGAATGTTAGCAAGAAATGGCCCCAAACAGGACTGCAGCTGAGGGACAGCAGCCTCTAAGGCTCACGCTTATTTTAGGGGCACAGAAGATATTGTATTCAAATATTTATTTGTTAAATATTACAGTATATACGAGATGCAGGAGGAAACTAATTCACTAATAACATTTTCAAAGAACATCCCACATTATGACCTAACAACAGACGGGAGGCGCTGTGATTGAAAATACATCCCTGTCAGCTGTAGACAAACCGCTGTGAGCCTGGCAAATCATTTAAGGCTTTGAATTAGAAAAGACAGCACTAAAATATACTTTAATTATATTTAATATAGTTATTTCATTTAGATGCTGAATATACATTATAAAATATAGATAGCATCAATGGCTGTAGCATATTTAATCAGTACACAGTTTCCTGCAGCTGAAATGACAAACCACCGCCAACCAGAGTCTCGGCCTAATGCCGGAGGAAACAGCAACGCAAACACAGTTCATTCTCAAACGCCCCAAAGCAACACAGTCAGGCTGATATGCAACAAATTAGCTTTTGAAACGATGTATGACATCAGCTGCAAATGGCAGCTTAAATACACTGCCATCATTATGAGGGTGTGTTGGATATATGTTACAGTGAGAAACAATCGAGCAAATGCAAGAAGAACTAAACAAAATACCTAATTAGGGGTGAAAAGTGGGGATTCATGATTTCAGTGGAAAAAACAAAATACATCATATTATATATATTTGTAATAAGAAAATACCGAATATCAGGGTTTATTTATGTAGAGATCGTAAATACATTCAAATTCTTGAGCGTGCACTTTGATGAAAGACTAACATGGAGAAAGCAGATAGATAATGTTGTGATTAAGTGTGAAAAGGTGATAAATGTAACGTGTTCCTTCTCAGGAATTTCATGGGGAGCTGGCCAGGATACACAATCAATGATCTACAGAGAAATGATAAGGTCAAGACTAGATTGTGGTTGTTAATATTATGGAACATAAGCCAATTCAAATCTAAAAAGGATGGATATAATATGGCTAATGCACTGGGGATATGTTGTAGGGCGCCTTGTACAACAATCTTTCTCTCAAGCTTTTCTTGTGGAGCTGGCAATGCAGTACGCAAGTAAACTAAAGGGACATCAAGGTAAACACCCAGCAAAAGTACAAAAGTACTGTTGGATAATGCTTGAGAGGGTGGAGCAGGGGAAAGGTAGAAATGACTCAGCATGACTAAAGAGGTGGAGAAGCTAGGAGGAAGGGAAGGTAGGAGGCTACTGGAAGTAGAGGTGGCCCCTCAAATACACCTATAACTGACCTATAAAGTCAGATTTGATGAGTAAATTGTGTTTAGTTTTGAATAAAGTGGAAGCGTACCTTGGTCACATGTGCTCACCAGTAATCAGGGTTGCAGTGTGATAACTTTCCAGAGTTGTAAAATCCACTGAATATTACAAACCATATGAAGTGCTTGTCTGATCAGTCTTTAAATGCAATAATCAGCCCGGCTCTGCTTGAGGTTTTTACTGATCTCTGTAACCATCTAATGAACTTAAAGTCTCTTCTGAAGCCACTTGTTTTTTTCAGTGGGATTGAATCAGCTTCAAACTGTAGCATGAAAATGTCCCTGCATCCACTAAAACCCCTGCCTGTTATTTCAGGTTTATCCTGATGCTTTCTGCCGCAGTGTAAGAAACTATGGTGCTTGTGTGACAGCACAACACAAAGCTCCAGACAACTTAGTAAAAATAAAAGGCAGTTGTACACATATGAGACTCATTTTCATTGGTGTGAGTTAAGGCGAAGACAGAGACATCCAGCTTGTTTTTGAGTGCTTCTGCATCCTGGTAGCTAAAAATGAATGAATGAATGCTGCTTTAAAAATCCATCTAAAGTTACATAACTCATCCTATTTTGCAGACAAAAAATGTTGTTTTATTACTGGAACGAAAGGGGAAAAAATATCCAAATAAAATCCTATTTAGTCCTCTGGGGCAGGTCTGGTTAATGTCTGTATATAGCAACATAATAATAACCTGACATCGCCAGACCAATTCGCATATGTGAATTAGTCTGGAACCTCTTCATTTCCGATTTCTGAGGGGCATTATCAACAGGCACAGACCAAAAGGACTCTGGACCCTGGAAGTATTATAAGAGACACCTTGAACTGCAAGCAAGAAAGTACAGCAAACACATCTTTCTTATTAACAAAAGAAGTCTTTTACACAAAATCTACTGTCCAGTTGGTTTAACACTGTTGCTATAGTGGATTCATCAGACCATTTCACATCAGCAGCAACCATCTTGTATTAAACCTGGCAGTCGGGTGAAGATCTCTCAGTGCAAATAAAACATGAGCCTGCAGATTTGTCTGGTTCCAAGGCTTAGTATATTACTGTAAAATAAAATCATGCAACTATGTCCACACCCAATATGTGCTGTGGAAATGTGTGCGTGTGTTTGTTTGTGTGTCTTACCAAGTCTTTGATGCTGCCCAGCACTGCTGTGGTCAGTATGCCTGTGAAAAAGGCTGCGAGGTTCAGTACGGTGAGGGTCCACATCAGTATGTACAGAGTGAAAACTTCCTCACAGCTGTGCACTCCAACAAACTCGTAGTAGTTGCTGAGATAGCCTCCACTGTGGAATTAAACAACAGCTTTAATTTATTACACAAAATATTATATATATACTATGGATGACAGGCAGAAATAACGATAGCCTGTGAGCCTCTGAGATGGTTGTTATTTAAAAAACAATGGTACGACAGGGGTAATAATATGCATGATCATGCACTGACTCACTTGGCGCAGTCGTACAGGTCGCAGCAGTAGCAGGTGCCACTTCGTACCGTCATGTTGCAAGACTCCTTTAGAGTCCAACACGGCACCTGCAAGAGGAGACAAATTCAACTGTAGCACAATGTGCCACATATAAGTCTATGAAGACAAATCAGCCTCAATACTGGTGACATATTGAGGCTAACTTCTCTCCTTATAGTCCGGTACAATAAACCTGATGCAGAAGAGCAAGGGTGCATTCAAAGAAGATGTTATTTTTGAGTGAAAATGCCATTGTATTTGATATATATATATATATACATATTCATAGTCCACTAGGCTGGACGAAGCTTATGATCCCTTTTCACTATTAGTGTCTGAATAATTTTCAGTTGTCCTTTAGTATAAAATAGTGCTCATCGTTCACATATAAACACAGCAGTACTCACAGAAGTGTAGAAATGTTCATAAATGTAGCTGCCGCCGCTGCTGTAGTACTGGCATCTTCCTGCTTTCAGTGGACGCATGTCCTGGTAAAGATTTGACATATGAAGAAATGTTAGCCTCACGGAGCCATTTCAAAACAACACAGATCCAATGTTAGTGTGAAGAAAGCAAGAAAAAAAAAAAAAATTAACTGACACTTTTTATACAAAATAATCCAGATGGCCGTGTGTACAATATGACTACAACACATGAAATAAGTAAACTGTATTGAGTTTGGAGTCTGTTTATGATCAATTAAAGAAGGCTTTTTCAAAACACTTTTATCAAATTTTGTTTATGGCACTTTTAAAATCGGTAAACAAAGGTTCACTTCGCTGGAAATTGTTTCTCTTGATCCCTTAAAGGGGTTATTTTAATATTATACATTATGTTTTTGATGTAGCATAAATACAAATACCATAAATATATAAACCAAATTCAGAAAGAGACAGACATTGCTGCTTTGTTTCATTATCTAATGCAAATCTTCTGTTACAATACACACATCAGAGTGTGCAGGTAACCCACCAGGTTAAAGACGATAGAGACGCCATCGATCACCAGGCATAGAAAAGAAGATATGATCCCAAAGCTGAGGAAAACTATTGCAGCAGTCAGCTGGAGACGGATAAAGCACATGAGGGGATTTCCATATTAAATCTTTGAAATGACATATTGTGACAAAAATCAATAAGTTAAATAACCTGATTTTTTTCCCAGCAGCATAAGGTTATCTGCTGCTATCCCAGGTTCAACTTTATTTAATTGTCATTCTAATGATATTAATAAGAACACACATATAGCAGAAGGAGCAAATGTTCTTCACAGGTACAAATTATAATAATAAAAACATATAATAAAAACATAGAACATAACATAAAAACATTAAAATCCCAAGTGTGTGGTGCTTAAATAAACATACATATGTGTAGTAAAAGAGACCTGAGTCAGCTAAAAAGGTAGAAATGTTGAAATAATTACACATACACATAAAAATACACATACAAAGGTGCTGCATGTCAAACATGTATTTGAGCACAGCAGTGATTGTTTTCTTGATTGCTTTCTTCATAAGGCAGTTTAAAGTATATATATATATATATATGGGAGAGAACATAGTTTTAGGTAGTTAATAGCTGTGACCGATGTGTTAGTGATCCCCTGTGAAAACTACAGCATGTGCACACAGACTTTGTTTAAACACTCAGTGATAACTTTTCCATTTAACAGCCTCTTATAACAAGATCAGCATTTGTTTTACTTCTTGTGCTGATACTGTATATTTTATTTATAATAATAATAATACTGCAGATTAACTGTATCCACTGCAGCAAACTGCAAATACAGGAGGCTGCTGTAAGTTAACGTTCTCTAAAGCATTTCATTGAAGGCCTGATATAAGTCTCACAACAGAAACGTGATAGTCCTCTTTGTTTGAACAGTCACTGTTCAAAATCTTAATATTATTTCTGCCTACTTGACAGCGAACAAAGCAAGGTAATTTGTTAGCACAGTGTAAGCTATATCAACTCACTGTGCAGCTTTCCTCCATTCCTGCTTCATTAATCACCTTCTCAGTTTAGTTGATTTTTCTTACCTCCAGCAGGGCAAGAATGAGTGACCACACAGCTGCACATGTGTACACATGAAGATATACCATATCTGAGTATATTACAACCATAAATGAATGGCCCAGACGTAACACCTATATAAGGGTGAAGAGGTAATTAATTTGGACAGTTTAATGAGAGAATATTTTAAAATAACATGATTACAGCAGGGCATACTCATACTTTTATTAAATTACCTAATTTCCTGTTCAGATACTGTAACCAGTTTTAACCTGACAAACAAAAAAAACTCAGTGGTGAACTGGTAAAAATGATCAGAAATATGTGTCACAAAAGTATAAAGGCTGACATAGACTAGAGCTGTATTTTAGTAGAAGGAATGTGTCTTGAAGGACTTAAGCACCAATATAAGCATTGAGGTCTGTTTTATTGCAGGCTTCATGTACAGAACAGAAAAGACATCTAAACAAGAGTCTGCAGCCATGTTGGTGGCTTTGTGAAGCTAAATGATCACACCAGCATTTGCTAAATAACAGTCCAGCTGTGGCTAATGGAAATGTCATGTTTTGTATTTGGCATCTGGTCATAAACTTTAGTATAGGACTAAATACAATTTTGGCCACATGTTTCTAGATGGAAAATCAGGAGATCAAAGTCATTACAATTTGTAGCAACCCATCCAATAGTTGTTGAGATATTTCAATAAAGAACTAAAAGTCAGGTGCTTGAGGAAGTCAGAGAATTAAAGCAGAAACAGACAACTTTTCAACTACCACCTACAGGAAAGCAGATGGAAATGATTTAGTAGGCTATGAAAAGCATACTGCATATCACAGTGCTATTTTTAAAAATGTAGATTTTGAACAAATGACAGAGGACATAGGTGTATGTGTGTGTGTGTGTGTGTGTGTGTGTGTGTGTGTGTTTGTCACATTAAGCGATATATACCAGCTGCTTGCGGTTTTCTTCCAGGCAGAGTCCCAGAAGTCCCAGGAACGATCCAAGGGTCAGCTGTAGACAACACATAATGAACACAGTAAGTGGTGTGCAAAATAAAGAAATATGATTCATTTTCATAAGAACTATGACACTTTGTCATGATTTTGTTTTCTTTGTGAATTTGTAAAATGAAGAATGACAAGGCAATATTAGCATGTCACAGCTATACATATATAAGTCTCTCATTTGGTACAATTTTGAGGACATACTGTTTCAAAGGTGTTTTAAAGTATAAAGTAAAGCATCTCTCGCCACTGCAAAAGATTTTGGAGGATACAGTTGAGGAGAAATTTCAAGATCAGGCTTATTCAAGTAAAACAGAAGGAAACTTGAATACCAGCCAAGCGCCTGTCTAATCACTGTGGGAAGTGTCTGACTAAAGCACACAGTAAAATTTCGTTTCGTTTCGTTTTGTTTCGTTTCGTCTTCTTCCGCTTATCCGTGGTCGGGTCGCGGGGGCAGCAGCTTCAGCAGGGAAGCCCAGACTTCCCTCTCCCCAGCCACTTCCACCAGAGCCAGCTTCTGCAACCGGGGGTCGGACCGCCATGGTCCCCGCCTCCGCCGATCTCTCTTCGCACCGTTTCCCCCCCTGAGACCCCTCCCATGGGTGGTGGGCCCACACAGCCTTATGGAGCACTGGTACTGAGGGTTTATATAGTGTTACAAACCCTGACAGACTGAATCATGTTCCTGAGAAGGTCCAGTATCCAGTAACATGGAGCTGCATTCATGTTCATGGCTTCATGTCTTGAAGCCTGGTGAAGAGTGTGTGAGGATTAATCATGTTGAAAGTCAAGCTGAAATTGAGGATGCAATGTTAGTTGATTCCAGGTGTTGCAGACTGAAGTCACGTTTTTTTTGAAGTCATCCTCAACTGATCTATTATCCCGATGAGCAAACTGATCTGGTGATGTGTGATGGTCAATTGTGGAGAGCCTCCTCATCACAGCTCCCTGGATGGAAAAGGTAGGGATGAGGGAAGGAGGGAGAGCGGCGATGAGTAGTCTGTACATCCTCAAAGAAACAAAAAGAATTGAGTTTGTCAGAGAGACTCGACTCCTCATCAGGAGGTAAAGCAGGTCCCTTTATGTGGTTTCTCCTTCAGGCTTTAGATGTTTCAGTTTCTTTGTGTAGTCAGACACAGCAACTACACAGTCAAGATCACTGAAGTCATATGTGAAGACTGCAAGAAGATGATAAGGGCAGGTATCTGGTAAATTCCCAGATAAGCGGTTGGTATATGCAGTAACAGACTTACAGGTAGTGTGCCTCACTGGCTGTCAAAAAATGTTTGGCTGTGCATTGTGGGGCGACTCAGATCCTTCCCCGGATAGGGTTATCCACTGAGCATGTACTTCATCAGCAAGCCAGAACTTTATGCTGAATTAGTCCAGCTCTGCCCCTGGTTTATAGGTGTCGATGCTGTTTTGGATCAGCCTGGCCCACAACTCAGTGACTAGGACAAATTTGCCACTCAACAGTCAGATGTGCCTGGTGTCTTTTAGTCCAAATCGTAGGAAGCACATGACTTTCCTGTACCAGTCATTGACATGGTGATGCTGAAGGAGGGTCTTCTATGTTTGTGTTTCTCACAGTATGCAATAAGCATCTTAAGCTCAGCCAGGCTCAACTCCCAGCCTCCCGCTCCACACCAGCGCACAGTCACAGATGTGCTGCATGATCACATGATCCATCAAACACATGAACGTGTTCGGAGGGTCAGTGTGTAGTTGGGCCAGCTCCTTCTGTCAAAATGTTTTGTGACTGCGATCTCCTAAAATTTTCATCTTTTTCCTGGTTGCTACAAAAACAATGTTTCTGTATTTTAAAGGTGCTATATGAATGTATTATGTAAGAATTTTAGCTTAAAACATTTTAAAAATGGACTAAGACTATCAACAGAGTGTGAATAAATAATAAAATGAGACTTTCCCCAACTTTCTTGGTTTCCTATCACAGGCTGTGGACTCATTTCTAACAGCGCCAACAGTGTGCAACACTAGCTTAGAAACAGAGCTGGCTTCTTTCCTATTCAACAGGTAGGCTAATATTACTGTAAAGCCACCAGCTTCATTAATGAGAAGGAAATTGTGATTCTTACATATAGTGCCTTTAAAATAAATCGTGAAATTAATTTATCATCTTGCTGTATCTCACTAAATAAATCATGATGGTGAGTTATCAAACAATAAATAAATACCAACTTACAATAACTCCAGAGGTGTAGCCAGAGACAGTCAGGCTCTCTGTGCGGGTTGTGATGTAGACTCCCAGCACCACCAGCAGAAGGGACAGACTAAGCATACCCAGTACCAGCCACAGAGCTCTTCTGATTCTCAACATCGTGCCTGCCACCCACAAAGGAAGAAGAAAATCAAAAGTTATGTTACATTGAACTTTCATTAGAAGTGAACCATATAAGTGTATAAACTGGGCTGCCTGTTTGCCAGCTGTGAGCCTTTTGGAAGTTGTCTATCTGCATATTTATCCAATGAGCCAACCCCCGCGTCTCCATGCTCAAATGCCATGAATGTTTACATTTCAGCCTATTGAAACTAGAGCTGCAACGGTAATCGATTAGTTGGCTAATATACTATTGAATTGATCACCAACTATTCTCAAATATGAATATTTTCTGGTTTCTTTAGAGCTTTATGATAATAAACTGAATATCTTTGGGTGGAGGACTGTTAGTTGGAACAAATAAAGACATTTAAAGATGCCACCTCGAGCTCTGGGAAACACTAATTAACTTTTTTTCAACAACAAGCAGGTTTGTCTATTAATTTAAAAAAAATTAAAGATCAGAGATGATCCCACAGAGTAATATATGCCACATTCATTACAGGCATGTCCCACAGCTGACATTACTTAGTCTAGATACAAATATTTATCACATACCATTCAAGGAGGCAACTGTTGGCACACATTAAAACACATCCAGTTTTAGATTTATGCATAAGCAAAACAATGTCTTGTAAAACAGCAGTCTTTATTTTTCTCCTCAAATGTAAATTATAGCAAATTATATGGTTTACAATCTAGCAGACATTAAAGTTTTTTTGTAGAACTGAAGAAAAATCTACAAAGACAGTAAACATGCAAACTCAACCAACTCTGTACTAATGTCTAAAGACCACTGAGCCACCTGGGTTGTTTTATTGTTTCTTCCTTTGCCAACACTGTGCTAAAAAAAAAAGTATCAACACATTTGTTATAAAGCCTCCAACATGGCTCCATTTTCTTTCTTCATTTTGGGTGTTGTTGTTGTTATTAGACAAACACCACACACAGCATGAGATTACAGCTAGTAAAATACTAAATTAGAGTTCATCTTATCCATCTTTTCCATCACCATGACTAATGTGTTTTATTGTAAAATTAGTCAGCACCCTGAGGCATCTATTAAAAAGCCGACACACAAAGAAAACAGACAGAAAACTGTATCACTGAACTTTTACAATGAACTACAGAAAAATTATAGACTTACATCATGAAGCACACCTGTTGGTATACAAAAATAAAAAGGCAACATTCATCTGTGTCATTGTTTGTTTGTTTACTTTAGATTATAACTTTTAGGGAAATGATCATGATGGCAAAAATGAATAACTACACACTACACAGTCTGTTTCAATATAGAATTAATACAAATGCATAAATTACCTGTTACACAGCTCTTCTTTGGGACTGATTTATCCTTGCCCGCCGCACCCTGAATCCTTGCAGTCATGATTGACCCTCTTATCTGAAATATATGCGTTATCCTTCTCCCACCTGAAGCCTTGCTGAACCCTGGGCAGCTCCAAGCATCTGCTGCATGCGTGTCTACTCCTGTACAGCTGAGTGTGCAGAGAACATCTGCTCCAGCCACTGATGCATTCACAGACAGTCGGAAATGAGCGTGTACTGCTGTGTTCACAGAAGCTATTTCAGACAGTTACTGTAAGCCAAAGCAAAAGCAACTGTTGGTGCCAAACAATAAAAGAATGTGAGTCTTTACTATCAATGAAGCAACAACACGGTAGTTTATTTTATGTGCTGCTGCAGCAAAGTGAGTGAAACATGCATGTCGTATGAACGCATCTTTTGCAGATATTCATCAGCACTGGGAGTTTACTTCTATGCATGGACAGGTTAAACTCCTCTGGGGAGGCAGAAATTAGCTGCCTGGCCTCTTTTAATTCCTCCATTCAGTCTCTATGAAATGTGTACTATAAGCTGTAACTATAAATGTCCTAAAAACTAAAATTTGAAAAACTTAAATTTTCTTGAAGACACCATCAAATATAATAGTAAATGCATCAATGATATTGTCATTATCATTTCAATACATATTTTGCTTAGCGGTATATATTCTCAATTTAAACTAGCACAACCAGGCACAGGGGTCAAGGCAAGTGCCCACTTTGGCCAGTTGGTATCAGACTATACATCAGGGTAAATGAAAGCTGAGAAAAAATGTAGCTAGCATGAAGATACAGTATGTGGAAAGTTCATAGAACATACATATAATCTTACAAATGATATTTGTCTTATTGTTTTGTCTTAGAAGATGCATTTTTTAAAATGTTATAACAAGAACAACATTATATCAAGCTAATAAAAACTATTATTGCAATGAAAACACACAAGGTTCTGTATTAGGGCCACTTCTTTTCAGTTTATATATGCTTCCCTTAGGGAACATTATTAGGAATCATTCAATTAACTTTCACTGTTATGCTGATGACACCCAATTATATTTATCGATCAAGCCTGATGAAACCAATCACTTGACTAGACTTCAAGCATGCATTAAGGACATAAAAAATTGGATGACCCACAATTTTCTGAAGCTAAATTCAGAAAAAACTGAAGTTCTCCTAATAGGACCCAAACACCTTAGAAACTATCATTCCAGAGATTTAGCCTTAGATGGGATCACCCTGGCCACCAGCTCCACCGTAAAAAATCTTGGCGTTGTTTTTGATCAAGACTTGTCCTTTAATAACTATATAAAACAACTTTCGAGGACTGCATTCTTCCACTTGCGTAACATTGCCAAAATCAGACGCATCATTTCTCAAGTGGATGCAGAAAAACTAGTCCATGCATTTGTTACTTCTAGGCTGGACTATTGTAACTCTTTGCTATCAGGCTGCTCTAATAAGTCTCTTAAGAGTTTGCAGCTGATTCAGAACGCTGCTGCACGTGTTCTGACAGGAACCAAGATCAGAGATCACATCTCTCCCATTTTGGCTTCCTTGCACTGGCTACCCGTTAAATCTAGAATAGAATTTAAAATTCTTCTCCTAACTTACAAAGCTCTTCATGGTCAGGCACCATCATATTTAAAAGAGCTCATAGTACCTTACCACCCCACTAGAACATTGCGCTCCCAGGATGGTGGGTTCCTTGTGGTTCCTATAGTGTCTAAAAGTAGATTGGGAGCCAGAGCTTTCAGCTATCAAGCTCCTCTTCTGTGGAATAAACTACCACTCTGTGTTCGGGAGGCAGACACGATCAACACCTTTAAGAGTAGACTTAAGACTTTCCTTTTTGATAAAGCTTATAGTTAGGGCTGGCTCAGGTCATCCCTTAGTTATGCTGCCATAGAACTAGACTGCTGGGGGACTCACATACTCTCTCGCTCTCTCTCATTCTCTCTCTCTCCTTATCTATCCATCTATCTAATCCATCTATCTATCATGTTACTAATTAAACTTCTTCCCCGGAGTTTCTGTGCTCTCTCGCCCAGCAGGTTCTTGTGGACTTTGCCTGCTGCTGTGGTCCTGCGTGGCGTCTACTGCATGTGTTGTCGCCGTATTCATTGTTGCCATATCCCCATTACAGTTTATAGTTATGTAATGATTTGCTGCTACTGTAATAATTCATCATTCATTGTAACCTATTCTTATCATCAACTGTAATTCATTATTATTCATTGTACAATATGTGGAGTGTACAATATGTGTGTGTTGATTTGTTCTGTACATGTGACATCATTGCACGTCTGTCCGTCCTGGGAGAGGGATCCCTCCTTTGTGGCTCTTCCTGAGGTTTCTTCCACCTTTTTTCCTGTTAAAAGGTTTTTTGGTGGTCAAGTTTTTCCTCACTCGAATCGAGGGTCTAAGGACAGAGGGTGTCACTCCCTGTACAGATTGTAAAGCCCTCTGAGACAAATGTATTTTGTGATTTTGGGCTATATAAATAAAATTTGATTTGATTTGATTTGAAACTGATGTTTCACTGTATTGACTGCAAATATGTAGGCTGCAATTACATTAATAGTAAACTGTGAAATTCTGCTGTTTTTGAGTTCATCTTTAGGCATATCACTTTTCCTCACTTAACCTTTTCAGCTATAATGACTTAGACATTGCCTCATTGCTCCACCAAACAGATGAAGAAACATACTGAGGAGAATAAAATCATCACAACAATCAATCAAATCCCAACAGCCAGCTGTACATAGTTACAAGAAACTTTACATAGATGTATTTAGAGCCAGGGAAATCCTTTGCCGTATAAATTATAGACAGGCTGACATACTGAGATAATGGGAGTCAGCTCTACTTAGCTCAGTTTCCGAATATCCAAACTGTTGCCCACATCTCACATTCTGTCCAGTGATTTAACAACATGGCCGAATAAATATTTTGTGCTTTTCATGAGGAGACATTTAATTAAATTCATAATTTAATCTCATGTTCTGTGGTTTTCTGGCTACTGTGTGAAACTGTTAAATATAATACATTTTTTAAATCTGGTTTCTCTTTGTTTGATGCAAATGATATGTGCATCAAATTTGTTTGTAACCTTAAAACTTTAAAGCATTTTGTACCCATTTCTTCCTGAAGAAGCATTACTTTCAACATCCATCTCACAAATTTTAATCTCATCAGTGAACTTACTGTGATCCTGAAACTTATAAGTGGATTAATAGGTTTGACCTGCTACCTTGGGAGGGCTGCACACTGAGTGATTGAAAAACAATCTATACATTATGTTTGGAGATCAAAGTCACGAACCCCTGGTGTTTAAAATTTGAAGATGCACTTGCATTAAAGATACAGTATATCTATTCCTCACCCCTGAACTCCTTACTCATATATACACAGATGGGATTTGTCTATGCAATCATATCAGAAGAGATGTAAATGTTATCTACTGTGAGGTTGTGAGGTGAGTCTGAGACAACATGATTTAATTGGAAACTTAATTCAGCCTGCATACAGTATACACAAAACAGATGTCTGCATGTTACCGGTTAGCAGTGGTTTCAGAAAATCTTTACTGAAGTAAAAGGACAATTACTCCCATAAAAATTGCTCAAGTAAAAGAAAAAATTATTATTTGACAAAATACTACCTACTCAAATAATAGTATACAGGTACTTGGTCAATAAACTAGTCAAAGTACAAGTTTTACTTTACTTCAATACAATTACTTTACTTTTGTATATTTACATGAAGTTATCAATAAGATCACTTAAAAATATCATGCTTTCTAGCTGCCTAGTCTACTATTGTTGCCTGTATCTGTTGTAGAAAAAACACTTTCTTTGATATGAGGGACACTGGATAGTAATACGTGTAAAAAGTAAAAGTACAGTTTTAAAAAGGAATGTGAAAAGTTATTGTTTAGTCATTTACATCACCTGTAACAAGTTATACTCACCTCCAAGGTCAAGAAACAGAGCCTGGATGGGCTTAAACAGACATAAAACATAAACATAAAATAAGTTAGTTATTTATTCTGTTCTGTCTGAAGAAAACACACATTTAGACACATAGCCTACACATAAAAATGTTTAAAATATACTTTAGTGTCCACAGAATTGGACATTTTGCCTTTGGGCCAACATATGGTAGTATGGTTGCCACAGCGAATCAGTTTCCTCTATCTAACCCTGTCTTCTGTATACTCTTCTCTCACACCAACTACCTTCATGTCCTCTTTCACTACATCCATATATCTCCTCTTTGGTCTTCCTCTAGACCTCCTGCCTGGCAGTTCAAAACTCAGCATCCTTCTACCAATATATTCACTATCTCTCCTCTGGACATGTCCAAACCATCTCAGTCTGGCCTCTCTGACTTTATCTCTAAAACCTCTAACATGTGCTGTCCCTCTGGTCACTCTCAAAGAGAACCTCATCATCTTCATCTCTGCTACCTCCAGCTCAGCCTCCTGTCTTTTCCTCAGTGTTACTGTCTCTAGACCAAACAACATTGCAGGTCTCACCACAGTTTTGTACACCTTTACTTTTATTTTAGCTGACACTCTCACACCAGACAGTTTTATCCTCTCCGTTCCAACCTGCCTGCACACATCCTCCACCTGTTTCCCTGCTCCCTGTAACCTCACTCTTCCACTCAGGTCCCTCTCATTCACACACATGTAAAAGAGGTATAACAAGTATTGTCTTTGTAATTAATAAACTATTAATTGCTTTACTTTTGAAATAATGCACAATTCTGTAATGTTTGTTGCGGTATGGTTGGAGATGTGTCGTTTATACATGTATACCTTATGCTAACAGCGCCCTCTCCTGTCGCTATGACAACAAGACGTTAGCTAAACCAGCTAGCATTGTGGCTAGCATTGCCACACTGTTCCGTCCATTTTGTTTAGCTTAGCCTACTGTGCAGCAGAGATGGATGACGGTGACGAGCCGGGTATAGTACTCTCTCACAACACTTCCTCAGGCTCTAAGTCCGGCGGGGACAAGATGTTTTCCTTAAAGAAGTGGAATGCTGTAGCCATGTGGAGCTGGGACGTTGAATGTGACACTTGTGCCATTTGTCGGGTGCAGGTGATGGGTGAGTCCGGGGAGCTGACGGCGTTTAGTCGGCTACTAGCTCAGCCGGTGAAGCTAATATGGCTAATATGGCTAATGTTACCCGGCATTGACTAACAGTTACTGGAGTCCCAGGCGTGGTGCAACTGTAACTGTATTTTTCTCATTTGCAGACGCTTGTCTCCGATGCCAGGCAGAAAACAAACAGGAGGACTGTGTTGGTAAGATAATGTCAGCATTTAAACACTTGTCAGTCGTGTTTAGTCACCACACGACTAAAGCTACTCAGTAGGTTAATCCAACCAGCTAACGTCAGCTAGCTGTCACAGAAGACCAAGCCAGATAATCAGAGGCAGAAGCTTTAAATTGTTTTTATATTATGTATCTTCTACCATTGTATTGTCAATCAGATGGACTAAATCAACCAGACAGATAGTGAAACACAGTTATGCCACGTTTGAAAATGAATGTAATAACGACATAAGTCAACATTTGATAAAAGCTACATTCAAAATAATTGTTGTAATACTAATGTCATAAGTAGTGCAATGTAATAGTATGAGAGGAGCTGGGACTGAAGGTGTTTTATTGGATACCTGCACTGTAAACCACTGACATAATCAAAATGAATATAACTGACTTATAGTACTCAATGATTAATTGATTATTAGAATATAATGGAACAATTTCGATAATCAGTCTAACAAAAAAAGCCAAACATTTTCCAGTTTCATCTTCTTGAACGTGAGCAGGTGCTGCTTTTCTCTTACACCATTGTAAATGTATCTTGATTTTTGGAGAACTGGCTGGACAAAACAAGCAAAAGAGGATGACACCTCAGCTTCTGGGAAATTGTGAAGGCCCTTTTCCCTATTATCTGACATTTTACAAATCAGTTAGGGATTAAATGACACTGAAGCTCTACTGACAATAATCTGTTCTGGTGTTTTATTGTAGTCACTGAAAATTTAAGACTGCAGAATTATGTTTTAGGACAGCTTTTAAATAAAAAAAAAAGCTTCACTCAGTCTGAAGTCCTTCCTGTACTGTCATTTCTTCTGTAGATTGGATCTCTCCAGCTTTCTTACAGCCATATTAGAGTAACTGTGGTCAGCATACTGCATTTCTAAGTTTCTTTTTTCTGAGAATGCATTACAAGTTTTATCTCTGTAAGCTGTATCTAATGTCCCATGACCTTGTTTGACTGCACTGAAGCAAAAGTTAACCACTTTTCTTCCCTGTCAATGCTTGCTCATTGTCTCTCTTAGTGTGTCACTCAGCTTTATCTTTCATGTGCTGTCTGTCTTTCAGTTGTGTGGGGAGAGTGCAACCACTCCTTCCATAACTGCTGCATGTCTCTCTGGGTGAAGCAGAACAATCGCTGCCCCCTCTGCCAGCAGGACTGGGTGGTTCAGAGGATTGGCAAATAATCTCCACTTCCAGGCAGTCTGATTCTCAGACTACACCTGTATGCACCTGGAAGAGGTGACGGACTTGACAATGATCATTACAGAGCCACTGTCTACTCCCCTCCTGCATACGATAGCATGTTCCAGTACATCGAGTGTCAAAGGAGGAGGATGGCCAAAATAAAGCCGTGCAGACTCCTTGTTATCATTTGGTTGATCTGACCTGGAAGGATGAAAAGTCGTGAAGAGACAGATGGAACCTGTTGCAGTGTTTGATCACATGTTAGCTTTACATTATTGTTTGTGGTGGTGTTTGGCACATTTTGAATATGTGTCTGTCTTTTTAAAAAAATAAATAAAGAATTGTGTATAGCTGTAAACATTGTGTCCAGTTATTGTATGTATTACTTGTGTGTGAATAAGCTTGGCAAATAATTTATATAAGCAAGTGGATCTTGGTAATTCAATACTATGTGCAGTTCTATAATAGACATTCGTGTTATTTTGTCCAGACAGTCCACTGGCTTGTGTAATTGCTGTCATGAATGAATATTGATGATCAGTATGAATCTCAGGGGCTTCTAATGTCAGCACTGATGTTGGAGTAAGTAAAGATGAAGCTAGTAAAATGACTGTTTAGCACTGACTGCGCCTACAGCTGCTTCATTGATCTGTTGTAGACAGAGTAGTCATTTATTAGGCTGCTTAACTAATTAGTGCTCACTCAGAAAACTCCTCATTCCTTTCCCAGTAATATGAAGTGTGTGTTTCTAATTGCATACTGCATATATTATATACATATTGCTGTCTCAGTGGACTTTTTTTTTAAATCTCATAACAAGCCATAATCAAGCATAACTTGTTTAAGTCAGGATCTGCCACCTCATCATGTCATGCTGGCAGCCCAATTACTCCACACAGGCACTTCACATCTCCTAAAAATAGACAAGCTTAAAGCCTCTTAAGTTCAAACCACATAAGTTGCTTTCCCTGAGTGCCATCTACAAATAAGCATGCATGACACTTAGCTACCAACAAATCCCTGAGGACAGTGGTACTTTTAATGCTCAAAGAGGCGTAGCACAAGAGGATGTTCAGGATGCAGTTGCTCGAGGCGTTGACTGTGCCTGGAACCTGCGGATGAGTGAACTTGAGTGTTTTAGTTTATTTGGCCCAGCTGCCTACAGGTGTGCCACAGGATACATCCAATATGGGTGACCTGCTGGGGCTAGACAACCTGGTGGAAAACACGGCCTACCTAAACGCTCAGAAGACAGATCGCAATGAGCTGAAGAAGCAGAGAGTCTCCCTGGTGCTGCCCAAACCAAAGAATCCCTCTGCTCTGCGGGTGACAGCAGGGAAACAATACGAGTCGTTGTGTGAGCAGCAGCCTATAGGAAGGAAGTTGTTCCAGCAGTTTCTCCTTGCCTCTAATTTACAGTACGTGGCCGCTGCTGAGTTCTTGGAGGAGCTGAGTTACCTGACCTTTGTTGAAGCTGAAACCAAAGAGAGCGCCGAACAGAGAGTCCTTACCAAATTCTGTCAACCTGAATCCGGGAGTTTTCTCTCTTACCTTTCAGGAGAGGCTGCTGAAAGATGCAAGGAGTTATCAGACAACAACAACTTCGATGAGGTGGTGATGTGCAAGATACGAGAAGCCACACGGGACTTCTTGAAGGGCAAACCTTTCTCTGAGTACCTGGAAAGTAGCTTCTTTTATAGGTTTCTGCAGTGGAAGGAGTATGAAAGACAGAAGATCACTGACAAATACTTTTATGAGTTTCGGACATTGGGAAAAGGTGGATTTGGTGAGGTAGGTGTCCAGGATTTTATGACAATCTCAAATTGCTATTTAAGAAACACCTTGATGAACGTACACCTGATATGAGTCAAAAACAGTACAGAAACATTTAGTTTAGTTTAGATAAAAAAAAGAACAGCCAATGAATAAAAGCGTCATGAATTCTAATGTTGCTCTGTCTCAGGTGTGTGCAGTGCAGGTGAAACACACAGGCCAGATGTACGCCTGCAAGAAGCTGGATAAGAGGCGCTTGAAGAAGAAGGGTGCAGAGAGGATGGCCCTTCAGGAGAAGAAGATCCTGGAGAAGGTCAACAGCCTTTTCATCGTAAACCTGGCTTACGTTTACGACAACAGGACCCACCTGTGCCTGGTCATGGACCTCATGAACGGAGGAGACCTCAGGTTCCATATCTACGAGCTTGGGCAACGTGGCATCCGTATGGAGCGTGTTATTTACTACACAGCGCAGATAACTACCGGGCTCCTCCATCTGCACTCGATGGACATTGTCTACCGTGACATGAAGCCTGAGAATGTGCTGCTGGACGGTAAAGGCCAGTGTCGGCTGTCAGATCTCGGATTGGCCATTGAGCTGCCAAAGGGCAAAACGACCTACCAGAAGGTTAGTGTGCTGACCTGTCCCCTAGCTGAACCTACTCTGTCAGCACTGCCCCCAGGAAAGAAACCTTCCCTACCATTCGTGTTACATGGAGTAACAACCCGCAGTGCTCTAGCTCTCATTTTCTCTCCCTACTGTACGCCACTATACAGTATATTTGCTCACCTACTACAAGTAGCTTACCAGAAATAGAATTCTGGAGAGCATAGAGCTTGTAACCCGAATTAATCTTATTAAAAGGTGCCTGACCTCCTCCCCAGTTGGACACTGCACTGTCTTGTACATGTATGGAACACTGACCCGAACCTGTTGGCATTATCCGACTAATCTTTGCTTCCCTAATACCAGCCATGGCTTCCACGTGTCTGTACAAGAAGATGAGTCAGGAGATTCACAGCAAACCTTTCACTCACGAGAGATGGGATATATGCTCAAGTGTACTGAATACAAATATTATCTGCTATAACAATGTTTTATCATCAGGCCCCCATTTAGACTTTTTCACATTGTACTCGTGTTTCATTATTCAGTTTAGTTTTCCATCATCTGGAAGCTGGTCTCTAACAGACTGAACTGAAATTGGATTATTCTATCTGGTCTCACAAACTTTGAGAAAAGCGCACATCATACTAACTTCACACCAAAAAAAAAAATCTACATTAATATCTTAGAAAATCTCTTTGTAGGTGAGTTATGAACATTTTAAAATCACTATCCATAATTTTGAGAGGCATACCCTGGTAACATTTTCAATAAAAAAAGCAAAGATAAGAGAAAAGTCAGTGATTCTGTGTCACAGAAAGAAGGTTTTTATGCTTTTCTATATTATTAATCATCTGGCAACCATTTAGATTAATCTTGTTTTAGTTCTGAACCCCAAACTTAGGAAACCCCTGGTTTTTTTTAAGAAAAAAAGGCAATGCTATCACAAGAACACAATTGTGCCTGTCCACCAGAATTAAAACAGATCTAAGAACCTCAACAAGCTGTAAGATTGCAAAACTTCTGTTTACGTTTCACCCCTGAGATCCTTCTTCTTTTTTCTCCTGTCTCTGTGCGTTGTCAGGCTGGTACGACAGGTTACATGGCCCCTGAGATTCTGAGGCAGGAGAACTACCGCACGTCTGTGGACTGGTGGGCTCTGGGCTGCAGCATCTATGAGATGGTGGCTGCCCGTTTGCCTTTTAAAGACTTCAGAGAAAAGGTGCAGAATGATGAGGTGACCCGTCGTACTCTGGAGGACGAGTGCAAGTTTGACCAAAAACGCTTTGATGCTCCCACCAAACATATCATCAGCCGCCTTCTGAAGAAAAAAGTGGAGCAACGCCTCGGGTGCCAGTAAGTAAAAGCTTTTTCCTCAAACTTGTGTGTCTCACCTGAGGTTAGTTAGTGTAGGTGTAATGAGTAACACACCTAATTAATTACCTGGCAGCCCTTTTGATCCGATTAGAAAATGTTTAACTCTCCCACAAACCAATGAAAACATGTTGTTATACAAGCACCATCCAAAAGTAAAAGTCTAAACAACAATTTTTAGACATTCAGCGATCAGAGATCAGAGAAATTAACTTGCAGAAGCATCACATTCCTACCAGCACAAGGAGGTGTTGAATTTATAAAAAAAAAAAATATTTAATACACTGACATGTGGTGAAAACACAGCAGGCAGATCGTGCACTAAAACAAGGAAAGGAGACCACATATTCACACATTAACACATGTTCTGGCTTTTCTCCTCTTGGTTCCCATTCAGCACTATCAAATTAAATTTATTGTTTGTAGTGTAACACTAAATCTCTTCTGAACCGGCCCTTTAAGTGATTTTATATACTTTCACGTACTACATACTCCCTCCTCATTTTGCAGACACATTCTGGTTGATGGGCCCTCCTTAAATGGAATTGGGTTGGATTTACATAACAGTCACCTTATTTTATGTACTAATGAGTATAATAAAGCTATCCCACCCTGATATATAGCTACAGTGAAGGTAACAGGAGCGTGAGAGAAATGTCAATAACTCTTTTTCATACGTCGCAGTAGTAAAAGCACAGGTGTAAATGATCAAATTAACGACGGCTCAGTTCTATTTAGCTGCACTTTCGGGGTTGTACATAAAGTTATCATTAATGTTATTTAGTGACACCTGTGTTTTTTTTACTGAAAAGACGTTACAACATATTTGGTGTGAAAAAGGCCTATAAAGCACAGTCTGTACATGCTCATCAAAATAATTGAAAACACCTGTTGGAAATACCATGAGTGTGTAGGGTACTTTAACCAGTTTTTCTACTATTCCTTACATATTAGTTAATTCTGTTGTTTTATGTATATATTCAGTGGTAGTGGATGTTTTTTTTAAGAAAAGTGCAGTATACTGTAATGAAGCTATTACTTGTATTAAATTAATTAATTCATAATGTAACCTTATGAGAATTTTATATATTACTGTATATCATCATTAAATTGATTTTTAATGTCTATCAAAAAAAAACTGTTGTGCTTTTTTTTCCTTTTTTTTTCTAGGGGTGATGACCCACGAAACCACAAGTTTTTCAACAGCATCAATATCTGTCGTCTGGAGGCGGGGCTGGTGGAGCCCCCCTGGGTGCCAAAGTCTAATGTGGTCTACGCCCAGGACACAAACGTGTTCGGGGTCACCTCTGAGGTAGAGGACATTAAACTTGACGCCAAAGATGAGAAATTCTTCACAGAGTTCAGCACAGGCGCAGTCTCCATCCAGTGGCAGAAGGAGATGATTGACAGCGGGTTATTTGATGAACTGAACGACTCCAGCCTGAACAACCATAACTGTGAGACTGAGCAGAGGTCCACGACGTGCATCATTTTGTAAGCATCTCATCTACTCATCAATATGAGGAAAAACAACACTCCTTTGAATACTTGAAAAACTACAAATCTCTACAGATACGAAGTGCCTGTTATAAAAATATACATTAAGCACAAGTGTATCTTTACCTTTTTTGCCTTTTGCCCTAATCTTACTAAAGAGAATCATCCTGGAAGTTAGAGTCAAACATGATGAGACATCTGCCTTGGTGGTAAAATATAACAGTAGCTCTTGTTTTCAGAATCATAACCAGATGGAAACACATGCTGACATTGTGCCGCTGCTTTATACTTTGCCCTCTATTCCTGGTGAGACAGCAGATCCCAGTGCATTCATGGTTTCCATTACATCACTCGGACATTTTGTGTTTACACGTGATTGTAAACAAGTTGCGTACTGGCTGTGTGTCACTGAATGGCAGCAGAATTTGCAGTGATGCATTACAGTGGTTTGAAAGAGTGAATAATCACGTCAGATGACATGAAGGCCTGTTGTGTGATGTCTCTCAATAGCACACGTTCACCACTAAGTGCCGCCAGATACCCATGAAGTGCGTTCAAGCTCCCACAGCACTGTTCATCATCATCACCCCCCTCCCCCTACACACACACACACACACACACACCTCCCATCCCATTAGCCTGGCTATGCTGCTCTGGTATTTACAAGCATTGAATGACTCATTCAGCTTTACCAAGGGAGACGCAGGGAGACACATTGGAGACACTTTTCCGCTAAAAAAAAGATATTAACAGCTTTAACAAGGCATTGCCAACCCCCTTTATTACCCCCCAAGTTCTCGTGTTTACAGGCAATACACACACAACGCAATTAAGACACGTGAACTGCTTACAACATAGCAACAAGAACACACAACATAGTTGTTTATGACATTATCTATGTAGCCTTCGCAGACGATTGTTTCTTGTATGTATGTATGGCTAATACATCAAGACAAAAGCTTCAGGTAGTATAAAATGTATCTGCAGTTGGTGTTAATAAATATTTAAGTATTGCACAATGATGAACAACAGTGATTACAGTCAAGACAAACACTGCTAAAGCTTTTACTTGAGAAATGTGTCATTTATTTCATGTTTTCAGACATTTTTGCCTCGGTTTGACAGCGAGCAACAAACCAGAGGCATTGCAATTACACGGGTCAACATCTTAGACCTCTGGGCCACACTGGTGTCTTTTTTTTTCTTTGTCTCAAATGACTGATTTTACCTGTGTCTGACCTTAAATTGCAACATACTCAAAGCATGTCTGTGCCAATATTTAAATATTATTTTATTGATTAATTTAGTTTAATATTTTTCAACTTATAATAATTTAGTTCACCTTTTTGTTTAATAAATGTTTGATAACATTTGTATGAGATATGAAATAAAACTCACTGTATCTGCACTGCTTGTAGTAGTTTTCTACATGATTTCAAAGTTATCGTCTTGTAACTTTTGATTATCCTCTTGTTGCGTATCAGGTGTATTGTCTATCATCATCTATCCAAACAGCCACAGTACAGGTGCTTGTGTCTTTAAAACATATCAGCCACAGTACATTCAATAATTAGAACATCCGTCACTCAGTGTATCACTCCAAGATCTCAGACACATTTTGGTAATGAGGTACACATAAACATGTGTTGTGCTAATTCCAGTGAGAGGGTGACCTTACGGGGCTGAGAA
Source organism: Pampus argenteus (assembly GCA_036937835.1). Lineage (NCBI taxonomy): Eukaryota > Metazoa > Chordata > Actinopteri > Scombriformes > Stromateidae > Pampus > Pampus argenteus. Next base: position 10,731,195 of record CM072868.1, read on the forward strand.
GTGGTTCCATTCACGCTCAACTGTCATGAGATTAGAGGGTGGTTCAGATGGAAATCCAAGACGCAACATGATCATCATCGGCTGCGAAGGCAGGGTGGGGAGTCCACTGTGGACGACGTGACGACAAGACGAACGCGGCAGAAGGTCTCCAGGAACATGTTTTTACCAGGCGCCTACAAGCCTCTGCCAGGGTTTAGTTCCCTGCGGCCCGTCACAGTCTCTGCTGCCCTCTGCAACACACAAACACACACTGCAACACACTCTGCACAGATTGTTGCACATTTTTCACACATGTACACAAATCTATGCATCTTTATTTTACATGCTTGTGTTACAGCTGATCATGCGGTCAAACCCTACACTTTCATATACACACACTGGTACGCACACAAACACACACACACACACACACAATCTTATTACCTCTGTAGAAGCAGGCATGGGGTCTTACAGATCAAAGCAGGACAGGGTGTAATTTGGTATATGCGTTTGTTACATGCCCATGCTCTGGATTCACATCAAAGACATGTGCCACACTTCATCTCTGCCCTGGCATCCTCAGGATGGTATCACATCCGTGATATTGCTGCATTTTCCCTTCTTTGAGTGTTTGAGCGTGCGCCTGTATTTGTGCATCCCTTCAAATGTGTGTATCCGGGTGTGTTTACATTGATGTTAACATGAAAATTGATTGGTGTCTGTATGTGCACTCAAGTGTGAGTGAGGGTGTGCCTGTGAGAGTGTGTGTTAGTATTTAGGATAGGGGATAAAGTGGTTAAACAGTCAAGACAGAATGGCCATGGTCTATGCAGGGAAAGCCAGCCATGTGGGAGAGGGATTGAAGAGGAAGAACACTCATGGCCGCATGTTGAGTGACGTCTTTGGTTTATTTGGATTAAAATCATGGTTTTTCATGGTATTTTATTTCACTGCAGTGTAGAAATATCAGGACCTAGAGGCAAATGGTATGTGTCTCATTGTGCTGAGCCACCAGAGTGACCCCACTACCTCTCAGGAAGTGTTAAGTTTTTGGTTAGCGTTCAAATTTCTGAGCTTCATTGCTTGAATTCTTAACATTTCCACAAATAAGTAAATTCCTGCAGGGCGGTCCAACAGAAACAGAGTGTGTGTGTGTGTCTGTGAGTGTATGATATTCTTCCCCACTGAGGCTCAATGGGCAGTTTCCATGGCGGCCAGACCTCAGATCCCTTCCACTGCCAGGGGCTGGACAACATCACGGATAGAGCTTGATCTCACACACACACGCGCTTGTAAACAGTCCCACACTGTTAGCTCTTGTCCTGTCTCCCGACCATGTTTGGTGCCTTTACTGCAAAAATCATCTGACTGTCATTTACTTTCATATTTAACCCTTCAAGCCTTATTTTTCTTTCAGCAAGAAAAGAATGCTGGGACAAAATAATCCCACTTCTTCCTTATCAAATCCCATGTTTGGGAACTTTCTATAAATAGGTAACTGAACAACATTAGGATCAAGAAAACAACACATTTACACGATTGTGCTAGAAGCAGGGAAAGTTATGTCATCATTTTAGCAGATTGTTTTCACTTGATTAAAGAAAATAGGATTTTAGGACTCAGCATATGGAAATGACTAAAGGAATTTTTGCAGGATATTTTGAATTTTACTAGAAAAATTACATTTCTGCTAAAAAAAAATGAACAAACAAGGCTGGATTATCAACCCAGCAAAGCAGGCAACTGCCTCAAACACCCCAACTCTAACCCTAAGAGTCCCTAGATTGTCCTAAAGTCAGTTATGGCTTAATTCATTACAGATTTGATGAGGAATTTGCACCATTTAATTACAATATCAACCAAGAGGGGTCTTTTATTTCCTAATCTTAGTCTTGAGAAAACAGAATATATTTTTGAACCTGATTATTTTATTTTAAGTTGGGCACACATAGTGCACATTTCTATGTTTTGTCAAATTGCTTCAAAGTATTTGTCACACAGAAAATCTTTTGAGCATACTGGTTGGGTTCTTGGTGTCTGGGGTCAGTTTAGTTCACTAGACATTTTCAATTTTCAGATTCAATTTTCAGAAAGAGTCAGCATTACTTAGCAAAGCAGATACAGCAGATATTTATACACAGTTTAAAATTCTCAATTGATTCATGCTGATTATTAGGCCAGACCTAAGCCAAACTCTTTATCCTGCTTCTTAACTTTCACAGTTTACCCCTTCCCATCACTCTGCTCTCTGGTCACCTGTTACTAGAAATAAAATTCTCCCCCACAAGTAGAAAATCCCAAGGAAACAGCTTAAAGTTCAAAAAGTTACAGCATCCTGAAACTTGAGTTGGCCACAGTATAAAGCTTTCTGATGTTCCTCAGCCACTGCAGGCTGATTGAAGATCAACACATCAAACGCAGGGAGAGGGGATATAATGATACAGAATACTGTATCAGGGAAACATTTTACAACCACTCTTCCTGAACTGTGAAAAAAAAAAAAAGTTGTGGCACATGTGTTAATGTACTTTAATTAGAGTACAACATGTTGCCTCGGGTGTCACTGACCAAGAAGGTTTTGGCATCTGTGTCTGTGTGGACGTCCCTGTCTGTATTTGTGTGTGTGTGTGTGTGTCAGGTACTGTATAAAGGCACTTAACTCTACAGTGTTGGGTGGTAGTGACACAAAAACAGAAATATAAGCTGTGAGATGGTACTGGTTTCTAAGGCTGCATCCGTTTTGACTTAATTAGCTGGTACTTATTGCATTCTTTGTTAGCCGTGTAATATGACTGACAGTTGGCACGGCAGGAAGTCTGGACTGAATCCAAGTCGCTCCACTATGGTTCAGACTCACAGTATCACTCTGTGTGTGTGTGTGTGTGTGTGTGCGTGTGTGTGCGTGTGTGTGTGTGTGTGTTTCACTAAATTCACTCCTATCACATCATCCTTGGACATCTGGGGTGTGTTGATACACAGCTGCTAATGGATCAAATCTTACAGACAAAGCTGTTTCTGTAATAAGGTAGGATGTGCGTATAAAAAAAAAAAAGACAAAATACTGCTCATACTATGACCAACTGATGTGGTATTTCCTCACAGATACTCTTCATACCATGACTCATTTGGTCCCTGTATGCGAGGAAGAGGAAGAAGAGGTATAGTCAGAATCTTGGCAAAATGCGTGGACTCCTAAAAGGATGCACCTTGTCTCTGTTTCTCGTTCATTGTGGACATGATGTCAGTGTGCAGCTGAGATCTGGAGGGCGTCCTTGTTGGTGACAGCAGGCTGGCATCCCGGCTGTTTTCACATGACGTCACATATATGCTGTACAATGCCGTAGATGGGGGAGATGCAGCTGGAAGAGTTTAGGTCCTGTATGCAATTTGTTGCTTTCAAAGTATCTAAATACTCCTTCCACCACTGGCAGAGACAAACAGAGCATCTTGGTTGAATGTAGACTAGATGAGATGAGAGTAGGGGGCTGATTGGTCGACTCTACTGATCCACCAGCTGGGAGACATCACGGTTCAAAATACCCAATTAATGTTGTGCATCATCAGATGACAACTGATCCTAACTGGGGGCTAGAGTTACCTGATCAACAGGTAACTGGAGAGAGAACATATGCTACAATCAATGGGCTCAGGGTGATTCAAGAGGATCTGATTGCAAGGAGGTGGTCAAAGAGGAAAAGGTTGCTGGAAATATGGATGGATGTTTATTCCAAGTTTTATATAATGAGAATATGCTGCCATAGCTTAAGCATAAAACATTGTAGTCTAATTAAATACTAGTCAGAAACTAGGTCTGTGTTTCTGGATGCTGCACGACATCTTGTTTTAACAGACAGGCTAATTTAGGGAGTACTACTTTAGGCTCTTTCTTGTTGCATGGTATCTCTTGGCATTTAAAATCCAACTGAGCTCAAGAATGCTTTCAGTGGTAACACACCTCAAATCTAAAAACGCCACACTGTAACCTTATCATGCTTATTTTTATCTTGGCTGAATGATGTTTTATACTGGAACATATGATGGATTAATGGGTCAAGCTTTATCTTGTGATAATTAGGGGGATGTAGTCCTTTGGCTCCCACACACATATTCACATACACACATAAATGTGCCAGAACAAATACATACACACACACACACACACAGACTGCCCCCAGATGTTTCTTGACATGGTCTGCTGTGACTCCAGTACCATTTGTTTATCCCTGCATGCATAGTTAACTCTTCATGCCCTGCACAACAGAGATCTACAATTTTCCACTGTAACTCCTTTTCCAAAGTCTCCTGAAACAACACAGAAGCAGAAATAACCCTCAGTGGACCTAAAATCGTTGTTTGTGTTTTTTCATGTGCATTTTGAATATAGATATATATTATTTGGGGATGGATCCAGCATGACATTGCAAGCACAAAGGAATGCTCATCCAAAATACATATTTTCATGAGACATGCCATGGCAGGTGTCTCAAAAGTGCCATGTAATTCACTAAGCACCTCATATTTATGCATGTTTCCTGGTTTGTCGACTCAGTGTGGGCTTTCCTATTCACTTCAACTAATCTGAGTTTGCCACAATCTCTGTTATCACTGGTTTGCTGTCAGATTTTAGAGGAAAATATAGTTTTTTTTTTACAACTTTAACTTTAAGCTTTAAGTTTAAAAGGGACATATCATGTACATTTACTGGTATATCTTTTTCATAGATCTCATTTAACTCATACCTTACCCTTTTCACATCCCCTTTGTTTGAAACAAGCTGTTTTAGCTCCCGTCATTTTAAGGCCTCCCTCCTGATGACATCGGTATGTTCTGATTAGCCAGCAGCTCTGAGAAGCTACCAATCAGGAGACATCCGCCAGCTCTGCAGGCTACGTTAATAAACCATGAAACAAACTATAGTCTTAGGATTTCACTACTTTTTCTTAGCTTTTTCTTTTTCTTTAGCTGAAACATGATCCAAAATATCACAATGGACAATAGCAAATAGTATATAAATAACAGAAAATCATAATCCTGTATGTCATTTTTAAATGGGTGCTGTTCTTTAAATATCATTGTCCACCAGCTTCTACACTTTATGAAGACGCCTTACATCGATGTGAGTCTCTGTTTCTAACTACAGTAAAAACTGTCATACACTGCTAATTGTTCTCTCCTTATTGAACAATGTGTACAAAACAACTTCCTGGTTCATATGACCCACTGCACCTGCCGTAGCTGTGCACGCTCACAGGTTTCCTGTGTAATGGGGCGTAATTAACAGCATTAAAGGGTGCAGCCCGTTTTGTTTTCAACTCTAGACAAAGAGGTAGCTAATCTGGATAAACTGTCAGCCTGTATGATCATCTGACTGATGATCTTTTGTTGCTCCATTGTTGCAGTAAACCTGTTGAAGTATAAGACTGTGAAAATAAGGTTGCATGGTGCGGAAGTGAAAGTGCGGGAGTACACTACTTTATAGTCCTAATCTAATCAGGGGTTACAATATGTAACGTACATAACCAATGTTGTCACTTGTCAATCACAAGGTAGCCACGCCCCAAAAGCATACCCTGCTTTATCATCTAGTTGACTTTAAATGGTAATTTACAAAAAGAACATCATGCTGTATCGTAGAAGACTTGAATCTAGCCAAATAGAGTCATTTTCTCATACTTAATGACTATCAGCCTTATTTTTGCAGCTAGTGCAGTCACCCCCTGCTGGCCATTAGAAAGAATCAGACCCGGAGATACCTCCTGGTTTGCATGTGCTTTCATAGCAATAAAATCACTCTCTATTTTCTACCTTAATCTCTCCTGCTTGAAATTCTGCAGTCACGACTAGGTTCCTATAGGTGAGAGTTCTCTGCACAGCTGCTCCGGGTCACATGCTTTGTCAGATTGTTAACACATAATGAGCACATGCACTCTTGTAAACATCAAAGATGGCCTTTTTTTCCCCCCCTCATGTCCCCTCTGTTGTTGCTTTGAACACATACCGTATACCATTACTGCTGCTGGTGTGAGGAGATGGTGCATTTCTTCAGATCTGTAAATATTATCTCTCTCACACAAACACTCAGTGCATGTACACACTTACACACACACACACACACACACATACAGACACATATGTACGGCCAAGGCCCTGGCATGTATGAAAAGAACCCTTTGATGGTGCGGCTCTCACTCATTTGCCGTTTGCGTTGGCATTGGCAGAGTTCTCCCGTGGTCCCCTGGCCACTGCACACACATTCACGCACACACGCGCGCGCACACGCACACACAGCCCTGAAAGCTTCGTGGAGCCTGCAGGGAGTCAAACTGCTCTCACCTGTTGTCTCTGGCAGCCTAAGAGGAGACGATTAGCGCCCAGCACTGACAATATGCTCTTTGTTCCCCTCTTTCTCTCACTCTCCCTCTCTGCCATCTCATACTCGCAGTCTGTCGCTTCTGCTCATTTCTCCCTCTGCCTGGCCTTCTGTCTTCCTCTGTTTCCACCTCTCAATGTCTCTCTGTCACTCTTTGTCTGTGCGTCCATCTAGCTCGCTTACTATTTCTGTCTCCCTCCCACTTTCCCTCTCACTGGCTCTATCCTTCTGTAATGCCCTTGTGGCCATGGGAGCAGTGTGTGGAAAACAGTTGAGCACTTTATCAGAGATCATCGAGGTAATCCCTTGCAAATACTCTCTGCGATGGCGCTGCGCACATGTGCTGCAGAGGCCTCATCACTGGACCAATCATAATGACCAAAGCCAGATTTAACTCATTTTGCTGTGCCTTGATGTCAAGATTTGGAGGTCAAATGTTTTAAACATTAGTATCAATGTACAGTATGAATCAAGCTCCAGAGAAATGTACAGTTCACAGCACATGTTCCACTCTGAATGCATTAGCATGTATTAGTGAGGCCTGGTCATCCTTAGCTGGGATCTGTGGGTGAGAGGGTATAGCAGAGCAGTGCATGTGTCCTTTTCACCAGGAAGAGCACAGAGGCTGCAAACAGCCCGGGTGTGACATTTCCACCGCCTGGGTCACAGACTTACAGCTGTGTAAAGTGGCCTTTATGACCAGAGGGGAAGACCTCTGTGAGATGTGGGTAAGTTGAGCTATAGCGTTCCTCTGTACATAGAAAACATAGTGGACAGCATTGAAGGGATGGGCGAGGTGCAGAGAGGAAAGGCGTGTCTGTCGGCTCAGTATCAGCTACACTTAAGAATGAAAATAGCATTCTTCAAGAGTCCCCTTGGTTTCAGACTCTTTCAGTGCTGTTAAAAGAAAGAAAAAACTACCTTATAGAGCTTAAGCTCGTTTGTTAAAAACAAAAAACAGATTTGGTTTAATTTTGTTTGGTAGTAAAGTTTTCTCATTTTGAATTGCTGAAAAATGTAATCAAGATGATGTCATGTTGAGATATTTCTCCTGTAACTACAAGGGAAACAAACTGTGACATCAATATAGTTAATATCAAGTCTGTGCATATAATTTGGTATGAAGTGGCTTCTTTTTACATTTCTGAACAATTTTGTGACCAACTCTTACTTTTTTGATTCCTTTTACACCATACACACACAAGACAATCTAAAATATATTCTTGAGCTAATATCTATCTATGATAGATCTATGCAGTCTGTTAAAACAATAACCACCGAGGAGTATAAGTTTTAATGAGTCTACATATATCAGCAGGCACTGTGCATGAAGCAAACGCATGAAGTTGGCAGTAGCAAACCCAAAGGCCACTCGCTTGGCTGTTAGCATGGAAGGTTTTACAGATACTCTATAGACCAGTGGGTCTGACCCCTTAAAATAAAGCAAAGTCTACCCGGGACCCTTCGTCACACGTTGTGATGTCTATCGGACTTATTTTGTTTTAATTTAACAACTTTTAGAGACTTGAGGAGTTAAAGTACAGTTATTTACAATATGTTGGGTTTTTTTTTTGTTGCCTTATCCTGTGCTATTATCTCATGGTTAATCCAGCGACTCTTTGTGGGGGGCCCAACCCCCACGTTGGGAACCACAGCTTTAGACCAATGGTCTGACAGATCCTGAGATGATGAATAAGAAGCAAGAAAAAAAAGCCACATTTCTGACATTTGTCAAATCTTTACTTTAGAGTTTTACTTCTTCACAACCCCAGAAATCGTTCAATCAAAGAAATCTAAATCTAATTGCTCACAGCTCATAGACATATGCAATCTGTGATGAGTAGGTATTGCATTCATAAGCAGATCATATATTAATTCAGGTCAAGTGAATTAATTTATAGTTTCTTAGAAAGTGGTCTTTAGAGGAAAAAAAGATGAAAAGCTTGAGTCAAAAGACAGACTTAATCAACTAACTGTGCTGTTGTTTCTTTTAGCGCCTCTAAAACTGCAGCATAGTGACTTGGTTTACATTGGCACTGATGAGCAGCTGGAGCACAAACACTACATGTCAGCTCCTGGAGGCTTGTATCATCCTGCTGTGGCAGCCTCAGACCTATACATATACCCTGATCCTGACAACATGTTATCAAATGTGAAGTAATCCATTATATCCTCTGCTTTCTAGCTGACAAAAATGCCCTTTTTTTGAGCTGAGGTAGAGAAAAATGTCTCTCTGTATTTCTTCCACCATCCATTGAAGCCGGCATTAGGGGATGACAGAAGAAACTCGGCTGCTTCAGCTGACTGCAGAGATCATTGGCAAGTATTGTAGAAGATACAGACCTTTTACAGCTTTGACTAATAAATGGTAATACGGTTCAAAATCAGTCAAGTGTTCCTTTAAATGGAGCATGTCTCAGGGCTTCAGGGATCTGGGAACATCAAACTGCTCCAACTTGTGTAGGTGTAGCAGGGATCCTCCTAACTATTGAGACACATCAACAGGGTTCCTTGAAGGCTCAAAGAGTCTGTAAAATTTGGTTTTCACAGTAAATGATCCGACAGCTGAGGCGGAGGACTGTCTAATGTGAAGAGATATTTTTAAAGGTACACAGTATTATATACCTGCTACATGCTGTGAGCATGCAGTGCTGTATACTAACATGGGATTTCTAGTTTAAATGCAAATTCAGATTTTTGATTTTTGTCAGCGTACATAATTCTGTCTGTCATAAGTCTGCTACTGTGAGTTTAAAGCTATTATGTGTAGGATTTGAAAATGTCAGTGGTAAAATGCTGCTGGGCCGCCTCATCTTTGAAACAACCTGCTCGATGAACTCAGACCTGCACCTGAAAAAGCATTTATTTCAAATAAAAAAATGTTTGAATAATATCTACTAAAAATTTCATTTTAGATTTTTTTTTTAATCATTCCTTCATTCATCGTAAATAATCAGCAGAACTCCAAATCTTCCAAACATCATCCACAACAAATTTACTCCTGTTTGAGTCACATTTTGTTAAAACTACAGTTTGAGGAGAAAAAAAGAGCAGTTTGAGGATTATTTTGCCTTTTTTGAATGTTTTTTAAAGATTTATAACTTCAGCATGAACAAATGGGCGTGGCACTGATGTGGAAGTCAGGAAGTATTAAGAGACAGACTAACACACTTTTTTGGCTTTGGCATTTTAATAGGATTTTCTGACAAATAAAATATATTGAATGTAATCAGTCTTGTCAAACTGCTGTCAACTGCTGTTGTTTGTGCCATTGAACGCTACTTCCTGCTGTCGCCTAAATTTGTCTGTCAGTATCAGTTGTCTCATACAGTTTAGGGCTCAGTCATGTCAGCCTTTATCAAACAGATGTATTGGTCATTACTGCATCTCTATATCTTGTGTTTGTATGATGAACTGTAGGTGGGAGACAGGCAGTAGCAGCTCAGACGTGCTCAGTAACAAACACTGCCCCTGTGAGCTGTTAGGAATACAGCCATCGCTGTGCTTTAGGGCTTCACTGATGGGCCATGACAGATTGAGTCCCCCCTATGGATTGGGGCCTCTCTGCTCTCAGACATGCTGGAGCTTTATTGGACCTCACTATGCCTCCCTGTGGAATCACATCGCCCAGTAAGACCTGGACCACTCCGGGCCCTGATTGGCCAAGAGCCCCTCAACCACGGGCCAAGGATCTCTCAGGCCAGGGGAAACAGTTCAGACACGTGCTGTAAATCAACAGGCCAAACTGTTCAGACACGTGCTGTAAATCAACAGGCCAGAACAATGACACCCGGGGAAGCTGAAACTCTCCTGTCGGTGAACACGCATCATAACTCACGTCTGCATAACCTGCATCTGCACAGAAATGGGGCTTGGTCTGAAGATGAGTGAGTCCTCAACTTTCAGCTGAAAATCTTGAGCCAAACTGAAAAGGTTACGTTACCTTATATGCACTAAGTCAGTCTAATGACCCCAATCTCTCCCCTGCAATGTGACAAATGCTGCATTCAGAATACATGACTGTCTATCAGAAAGTTATTAATGTTTTTCTCCTCGAGACACAAGGTTCTCCATCCAACAGCTGTGACAGAAAAGACATTCTTGTTAACAGGATTTATGCCGAGAAGCGAGAGCAATCAATATCTTAGATCTTCCTCCATCAAACTGTTGAGACTGAGAAAGTTTGCTGTGCTGGCTGGAGCATCACAGGATCAGGAACACAGTAAAGTACATTATTAAATGGTGACAGACTAAGCCTTGGCTGATTAATAACCTACAGTGGCAGCTTTCCCAAATTCATATCACTACTCTAACATGCTGAGACAACGTATGTCCCGAGAAAGGCAGAATATATATTTATCCATATGCTTAAGGGATATGTCAGTATTAGTTTCAAATAAAGAAACTACATTAGGAGTTTAACCTGCACCTTTACCAAAGATAAGGAGTCATTTTGTGCAGGAGGGGGAACAGCATGTTGGGAAGCCTCCTAGCATGCACAGGGGCAACAGACTTATATAGATAAGTCTGATTTTATGCTCTGTTAATGGTCTTACTGTGGTCTGTAACATTTGGATTTTGCCCCACATTGTTATATAATCTGTTAGATATAATTTCATGAGTGAGTGCTACGAGTAATGTGTTTATGATGAGTGAGGTTCTACCCAATATAATCATTTCGGAGGAATAAAGTGCTGAATATCATGCAGCTCAAGACAAAAATGGCTACAGTCCATAAGTTATTACTTTATACCTGCAAACCCTTCCTTAAAGGATGTAGCTGGACATTTATTCTATATTGCACATTGTTAACTTGAAGTCAAGCAAAGCTGAAAAATGCACAGTGGCGTCTACCTTACATTGAACTGCTCTCCCTAAAACATTTTCAGGCTACAGAGATCTAATTGTTAATCTCAGAAATGCAAATAACAAATCAATAGTTGCCCAACATCTCAACTCTTTTGCCTGGAAATTTGACTTGCTGATTAAAACGATGAAGCTATCAAGATCTTCAGCGAACTCAATGTTATTACAAACTGTTCAGAGATATTTACGCACACAACCCTCCTTAGCAATCAGGAAACATAAAATTCCTGACAAGTCTCACTGGAAACACTAACACAGCCTTGTCTCTTGACCATATCTCTCACTCCTCCACATGTCAAATTCATTCAAGGTTTTCTTTCATGCCCGCTGCACCGAGGAGGTTGTTATGAGTTAAGAGTTACCGGCTCGAAACCTAAACTAGGAGTTTTTAGATCTTTATTATCTCTGAGATCAGTTTTCTGGTGTACAGTTTGGCATAGGGGCGCTTTATCTCACATCATCCTCCCTACAGTGTGTCTCCTAATCTCCCCCATGCCTCAGTGTTAGATGAGGGCATGAAGCACACAAAGACACCGGATTTAAAAGGCGTATATCTCATTTCTTTGCATTGCACTGATATAATTACATCCAGATTGATTTTGACTGAATTCAAAACACTACAAAGGGTCACTGCTCAGACAAGCCAGCCCAGATAAAGACACTTCTGGTATTTTTACTACTTCAGACATGTTTACAAAAAAAAAAAAAAAACTGTCTGTGTCAGTGCACTTCTTCTTCTTTGATGACCGCGGCAGGGTTTGGAGTCGAGGTGTTAGCTGTATTTTTTTCCACAAGTGAGAAAGATTAATGAAGCAAGGTGACTGACTTTATACTCTTTGCAAAAATCAACACCCCAGAGTGTGTAAATGTATAAAACTGCCTGCTCTCAGGCTGAATAAAGGTAGTTTTGTAGTTTTATCTGATCCAAAATCTAGTACAGGTATCCAACTATAGCTGTGATTGTCTATAGTTCCTTTTGGACTGGGCACGAGTAATTATACAAACATTTGATGTGGATATTTTACTTATTCCACAAAATACAAACATTCTCAGTGGAATAAGTCAAAACGGGATTGATTTAGTCAAAAGTAAACTTAATGTGTTGTTTTTCCAACTCCTTGGAGCTCTCATTATGAGAAAAAAAGAGGGCAAGGTGAAATGAGATTAAAATATCAAACAGGCTTTTGGGACGATTACAAAAGAAACAGGATTTTTTAATACGTCCTCTTCAGCAAACCGAGGTAGGCTGTGTCTGTTGGCGGCTGGTGAATGTGTGCTCTATGTTCTGACAGACAGAAGAATGAACTGCTTTATTACTGCTGCTCTGGGCTGCCAATCATTATAGGTGTCCCCTCACACCGCTGCAAAAACAACCAGACTATAACCTATTCAGATATATAGTTCCATTTGCACAGATATTCATTGTCTTAATATTACAACCTACTAACAAAGAAGGGATTATATAATCTCCAGATTCATACCATGCACGTCTGTCATGCAGGATTTTCTGTTTATTTGCCACTAAAAAAAAAAAACAACCACATCCTCCTATCTTTTTCACCTCCTTAGTGGGAGCTTCAACCACCTCTTAACTCCACCCATTCCCAGCGTCACACACTCCCAATCTGACTCAAATCCCAGCTGATGTTTTATCACCAGACTCACACTAGAAAGAATCCTGGAGCCAGCTGCTATCTGATGGTTTTGGTCTCTGCCTTTCTTCTAACTTTCATTTCCAGTGCTTATAAGCATCGAATACTTTCCAACATACCTAACGGACAAAATAGATCATTTGTCAGCATAATCCACAATGACCCGATGGTATCAACTGGTCTTCATCAGCAGATGGAGTTACCTTAGCTCTCATGGAGATTAATCTGTTGATATGTGAGCTCAGTAGCTGTTAGGATTATATGATCCGAAGCACCTTTAGGACTTCTTGCCCATGTCGGTTTACAAGTTAAGCATCAACGTTGATTCTTGACCTTTGATATAGTAGCAACAGCAACATCCCTGTTTCACCTCTCGACTGTCTGCTATCTCATAAAAACATAAAAATGTCTTGTAGGTGCCAGCTCATAGTTGGTGATAATTGGGTGCATGTCTTTACGAGTTTATTATTTTTCACATACAGGGACATGCGTCACATGGTGTTACGTCAGCAGTAGTAATATCAGCTGTTCTTCACCTGGCGGGTTTTTGTGTGTTTGAATGAACTGAGAGGGTGAGGGGGAAAGTCCTACGTTGCTGACCGCTTTGCTTTGTTTGTTAATATTATCTTATTAGATGCATGGACATATTGAACATCATGAAATCGCCCGTTGTTTGTGTTTGACTTGAAATAAATATAGCCTACAAATGCAATGCATTTCTGGAGCCGTGATTCATCGATCATCAGTGCATCCGGCAGGTAAAAGTTTTTTCCCTACTTAGCCTCTCTGCGGCGTTTGTATAGTCGCTCAATATGCCTGAATATTCATGGTTTAGGTTGGCTGTTAACAGGACACCGATCATCCATATCACTTTGGTAAAACCATCATTAATGATTTGATGATGCTGTGCATCTGTGTCTCTATCACAGGTTCCACTGCTACTGTAATAATTCATCATATATTGTAACATATTCTCATTTTATCATCCATTGTAATTAATTGTAATTTATTGTTATTGTACAATACATGTGTGTTGATTTGTTCTGTACATGTGACATCCATCGCATGTCTGTCCGTCCTGGGAGAGGGATCCCTCCTCTTTTTTCCCTGTTAAAAGGTTTTTTTTGGTGGGCAAGTTTTTTTTGTGATTTATACAAATAAAATTTTAATTGATTTGATTTGATCTCCTTGCTGCGTTTCTCAACCCATATCTCTTGGAATATGTCTGTATATCCAGATTCATTAAAAGGATACCTCTAAAGCTATAATTTATAATGGCTACTGATCTATAAATAATTAATATTTATAAGCCATTAATAAAACAGCCATTACATAACGTAGACAGGCTTTATAATTATACCTTAATAAAAGGTGATGCCAAATATACCTTAAAAGAATGAAGTTTTACAAGCAACAGCTAGTGAGTATTTTTAAAGCCTGCAGCTACTTTGCTGTATTACGGGAAGCTGTTGTAGCCTCTGAAGCATCCATGGTGGGTAAGATCATTCTCCTCAGGGGCCTGTACTTGCCTCGCTGTAGCACTGCTGGCACAGCGGCAGTAAGGTGATCTACATGCTATCAGCAAGCCATCAGTATCATCCGGAGTATCTGTGTCATCTCTGGCATGTTCCAACCCAGGGGCCAGATTCTGTCTCCATTTCCATTACTCCATCGCAAAATCAAAGATGAAAGATAGCTGCGTGCCCGGGAAAACAGACAAGACAGCCCACCATCGAAGAGGAGAAGTGATCTCCTTCATTTGACTTTGCGATTAGGTCTTTGTTTAATCCCTGGCTACTCAGTGTGTTTCCACATGTCACCTAAATTCTCTAACAGCGCTGCTTTATGCTACAGCATACCCTGCCAGCACTTATCACATCCGTGCACGATTCAAGCGTTTGTTTCAAACCTCACATTTTCTGGCACAGTCAAACAAAAAAATGTCGCTCCGTCAGTCAGTCAGATGGTATTGGCCTAGTCTTGTATAAAACAAAAACCTTGAAATCTTAGACAAGTATCAGAACAAGGCACAACTCTGTCTGGCCCGGACACCCCCCACCCCACCCTCTCTTATACACACACACCCCACCCGCTGACCCCCACCACCATATGCCAAAAATTATCATACAAGTTTCTCTTTGTATCCATATTTAAACATGATGGAGAAGAATTGAGCCTTTATATGAGGGGGAGGTTGTGTGTTTATCCAGCAGCGCCAGCACCAGGAAACAAGAGAAAGCCCCCATTGCTGCTGGTGGAGGCAGGAAAGGGTCGGAGACTGCGAGGCTGGCGGGAGGAGAGGTGAATGGAGAAGGGAGAGAGAGAGGAGGAGAAAGAAACTCTTTGAGTGACAGTAATTTAGGAACCTGCACTTTTTATGATTTTCCTGCTTTTGGGAAAACATACAGACTTCTGGGTATAGCACTTGGGACCAAATCAAAAACATCTTTTACCATCAAAAGGTGTGTGCATGTGTGTGCTTATGACTTAAGTCACTTTCAGGGACACACACTGGACTTAAGACCAGTTGACTGAGGACAGCTTGTGCATTTGGGGACAAATTGCTGTGTCCCAATTGGTAAAACACTGATTTTTGGCTTAGGCTTAGACAAGTAGTTGTTATGGTTAGGGTTAGGTGTCCAGGAAATTAAAGTCTCTGTAAATACTCCAAAAGTCACTGAGGTAAACGTGTGTGTATGTGTGTGTGTGTTTACATGTCTGTATATTTGTGTACAACGTGAATGTAAAATATGTACATAAAGTCACAGACTCAGCAGCCAGTCCTAAAAAAATAGTTTTTCCATTTAGTTGGAAATGTATTCACGTTCTTGTCGAGAATAAGATGTGAACATTGAGACCACTTTCACATCTGTACACTAAAGATGGGAAACACAATCCGACACTTGTGTTTTGTTTGGCTAATCTGTGTACAAACTTATGTGCCAGACTTTTTCTCCTTATACCTCCATGGTTTTTGAGTCACAACTGTCCCATAAACTGTGATATGACGTAATTTGTAACACTGAGCAACATTTCAGTGACTCTAGGCGGATTGTCTCTGGCTATCTCATGGTCAACAGTCACATCTAGGAGAAGGACAGCCTGAAAAGGACTCTGCACTCTGATCTGTGCTCTCAGTTTGTTTATTAGGAATCATCTCTGAAGAGCTCAGAGTCAACTGCACAGTTTTCAGATTCTACTTTGTTCAGTTTGATGCTAACTAGTCTGCAGATATCAGGCTGACATCTCATAAAGAAACACAACACAACAGCAGACCAATTAGTCAGCAGACATTTATGATCCATCTGTTCTGAAACTGATTATTTAACTGGAGGTGCTCTACTTACTCAAAACATCTGGTACTGGCAGCCAATAACGATGTGGAATAACCTGTGTCTTATGCACAATGATGATTGCCTCATAGGTGGTACGGGTCGTTTATTCTTCTTACTCAACTATGTCAAAATTATGTTTGGTAGACAACATACATGTTACCCAATGTGACCCAGCACTAAGAGTGCCATTGATCGCCGTTGATCTTCTTATCTAACTCTAATTTCCCAAAATGTTGAACTATTCCTTTAAGAAATATGGCCAAAGTAACAGCGTTAGAAAATCACAGCGTATTAAAACACAACATATACTACATATGCAAAAATTCACATTAAAACAGAACAACAGCTATTTAAACACAGTGGCATCTCACAAATAACAAACACATGCCCTTTAATTTATCAATGGATATAAATGTTCCTCTTTGTTTTTATGTGTACCACATGAGGCTCACATTATAAATATTTTGTTTTATTAGATCCTGTATCCTCGGGCACCATATGTTCTGGAGTCCCAGTAAAACTTTTAGTATCATCAGCTGAAATGAAGAAGCCTCCTGCTTACAAATATTCTGTTATTTTCTGCCGTTTTTCCTTTAAAGCTGTGCGGAGAAAACAAGATCTTCAAGACGTTTTTAGTGTCATAGCCTCTCAAAGTCATGAAGAGTAAATGATGAAGAAATATTCTGGAACTGCGAGCGAGCACGTTACTGAGAAGTGAACATGAAAAATGAAGGAATGCAGGGGTTTGTAAATGGTCCTACTGATGGATCTGTGTTTTCACTGTGTCAAAACACACTGAATGGGCCGCCTCATCTGGCCTCGGTTCCATGTTCGGGCAGCTCAGGAAGGCCTGAGGTTTGGAGGTTTCAAACCACAACGACCTTCTCACTCCTTTCGCTTCATTTTTGAGCTTTTTTATTCCGAAATGAGACACTGGATAAATTACGTTGACTATGAAGGGCCCCCTTGTTCACTTACAATAATAAAGAAAGGATACCCCATTGGAGAACCGTGCAGTAATTTTGCCTTGAAGTGTGTGAGTGCGTCTGGCCTCAAGAGTTGGCTGAGCGAGACAGAGCGGAGAGAGGAGAGAGTGGGGGAGAGCTTGTCTCATTTCCTCCATGATGGATGAGCCTATTAGCTGTCCAGTGTTAGCACAGGTTTAGCCTTACACCTCGGGCCGCCGCTGCCTTGTGGCAGACACCGCGGCTGATTACGGTAACCGAAAGCAAGAGAGAGGAGGAAGTGCAGGAGACGACATGTGAAAGGGAAATGATCAATCAATGAACCTGAAACGCTTCTTTAGGCACCTTTGTGTTTTGATTGTTAGGGTTTCTCCAACAAACACTAACAAAACAACCTATACTCAAGGTCCACTTACCGCGCCTGTCTTCTGTGTGGTCTGACAAAGTCTGTGTCTAGGATTTAGTTAAGTACAATTACACAAGTGCAGTACAATTTTAAAGTACTTGTACTTTACTTTAGTAAACCTTTTCTTACCTTCAAGTTACCTTGAGCTACCCATGTATACTACTTTATTTTACTGTTCCTGTTTGGATCTTTGGTACTTTTTTTCTGACCTGCATTAACTGATTTCTTTGGCCACAAGTTGTGAACGCCACCATATTGACACATCATCAACTCTTAAAGCAAACAGTTACACATCCTGGAGTTACGGAGCAACATATTAACTCCAATACTCACTCTCGTTTTAACTCTGTTTTTGTCTCCACCAACTCCTGGGGACTTATCTGGCTGTGTAGCTGCTAAATGCTCCACTATGTTCATCAGCTATCACTGACTGTCTGTTTGGTGCTGAGCAGGTAGTGCACAGTGGTTTCTGTTGCGACTGGAAATGTCGCCATGAGAGCGGTGAGAGAAGAAAAAGTTATTGACAGGATCAGCTAAACAATAAGCTGAAGTTCACTATAAAGCTCCCTAAAGCTGAGAAGAGCTGCAGAGCCAGGTGATAATTCTCTGTAGGTTCATCACTATATGAGTATTGTTAGTATGCCTATAATACATATTGATTATAGCTGCTTTAAGTAAAAAAGTACTTCTCCCACCTCTTCTTGTGGGAGTTTTGGCTTCTCTTTCTCCGAGCCTCAAAGCTCCTCACATTTCTTGTCACATAGAAACGCGTAAGCCGTATAAATAATACAAAATAAATAAGACAAAAAAAAAAAGCAGAAAGAAAAGTCAAATCTAAAGTTAGAAGTCAGAGTCTATTCTCACATTTACAACTCGTAGACGTCGTCAGATATCACATCTAGCAGCAGCAACACATTAGCACAGCGGATCAGTAAGTCTCAGGACACATTCTTATCCACATTCATAGGAGCAAATGCACATACGCCGACATCCCACCCCTCCACACACACACACACATCTCTACATTAACACATACACCCACCCTTCAGATGTGGACGCTTTCCAGAGGAGAGTCCACCTGATTCCCTCATCCATCCACAGGTTATAAATAGGACTCGTTTGACGTACAGGGTGGGCAGATGGGGAGGGAGGGTTTTTAGAAGGCGATGGAGGGTCAGAGATAGTTGATATCCCTGTGCTTGTCCTCTAACCGCTCTCGCTCTCTATATAACCCCCCTCCCTTTTTCTCTCTGCTTCAACCCTGCCAGCTTTCTTTCACATGCAACTCTGCACTTGCTTTCTTTCTGTGTCTTTTTTATCTCTCTCTCTCGGCCCAGCATGTGTTCTCCCTCACTCACTCTGTGTAACATGTGTCACTCGCACTCTCTCTGGCATGTGCTCTATCTCTCATACACACATACACACACACACACACACACACACACACACACACACTCACTCTCTCTGTGTGTCTCTCCAGCTGACAGCATATAATGGAAATGGTCAAACACATGAAAACATGACAAATGGCAAGAGGTATTTGTGCTTCATCATCATCATTACAGAGTTGCTCTCTCGCTCCCTTCAGCCAGAGCTCGGCTGACAGCTTGTAATCGAACTGCTCGGGCACATGGCATATGGTAGGAGATATTTGTGCTTCATCATCATAATTATAAAGGACCCCTCCGCCTCACTCAGCTGCAGCACAGAATAATGAGTCAACATGTGTTAAAGTATGAATTATGATTTTTTTTTTTTTTGACTGCACATGTTGTATTTCCCAACAGAGAGTCACTGAGAAACGGGATATGCACATTAGCGAGATTAAAGATGATTGGTTACATTAAGTCTAAGTGAGGGGAGAACAACAAATTGATTTTAAACCCAGATAAGACCAAGCATATCATTTATTGCCTCACATTGTTGTGGTCACTGCTAATCCACGTCTGAAGTGAAACGAGTCTGGAGGTTTCAACTTCCCGGTGCCGTGTTGGAGGCTCTAACTGGTAAGAAAACAAGAGATAACACAGGAATCAAGATAAAAAAAGGGACGATGGCATGCTGGGTTTTATCAACAACAGTCAGTCCTGACAGTTAACACAATGGTTAGGTCACTCATCCAAATCAACCACACCTCATTAGATATAATATAGATTTAAAAGCAGTTGCAAAGTTGCTTGAAAAAAAATATTTTTTTGTATAGAATGATATTATTTATTTCCTCCCTCATTTATAAGAAATTCATTTGAAAACACTGGGGAAATAAAAAAAAGATTTACAGTCATGGTAAGAACTGAAACATTAGATATGGAAGAGCATTTACGAAGCCCTAAACATCTTGCGGCAGAGCTGAGAAGTGTTAACACCAGCCTGGGATACAACCCAACATCAACCTACAACATGCACATATTATCTTATACAGTCGGAAAATAATTATCAAATTGCTTCTTCTAGTTAGTTAGATATTGTAAGAAAAACCCCTGTGGCGGGACACGTGAAATTCAAAAAGAAAAAGAAAAGGAATAATTGTTTTGTGATAATGAGAAAATGAAACCTGAGAAAGAAATTCACAGATGTCCCTCTGTAACACTACACCATCCTGGTGGGGGATCCCTCCCTTCACTAAGCTGCTGGTGTTAGGACGTTAAAGGAAAGACTTCATAGCAGAGCTCTGTTGGGTTTTAACAGGATTTTTGTGCTTTAATTTGTTTCCTTGTTTGTGTTCCTTTCATTTGTATTTTTTTATTGAGTTTCTATGACTCACGTGAAGGTTAAAGATTTGTACGCATGATTGTGGTGAAATTTGACAAAAGTTAATGTGTCTTGCAGTTGGTACAGTTCAATATTATTGTCCAGGATTTGCATGGGTGTTCCTGATATTTTATCACGTTGGTCTGTCTATTTGTGTTGTGAACTTTTTTTTTGATTGAGGGATCAGTTGAATCGTGATCCAAATAAAGAACAGTGGTTTAAGTCTTTTTATTTCACAGCACAAAGCATTGCTGGAAGAGAGAAATCATACCGCCCTGTTGCTTTATTGTCGCTAACTCGTGTTGATAATGATTTGATAACACAACACTACAGACAATTACATGCACAGGAATGTCGGCAGGGAATGCGAGGTCTGGAATATCAACAACTGCTCCCTGCTGCCAAATGCATAATCAAGTTGTTTTGGTATCTACCAGCTATCTAAAGCAGCCATCTTTCAGCTATCCTAAGCAGCTATCTTATGTCTCTGTCCCCTCTGACATCAGACGGGGGACAGGACAGTGAGAGGCAGACAACACTGGATACACTGATAGTGCAGGGGTCTTGTTTTCCCATGTGCGTTGCCAGGATGTGATGTATAAATAGGCACCAGGCTGTTTGTGTATGAGTGCAGGCTCAAGTTATGTGACTATAGCTTGATAGAGGTTGTATGTGGCTGTGAGCGGACAGCCATGGTGGGTCGAGGCTGTCGGCCTCTTCTCATGTCCTCGAGATCTGAGCGGCCTCTCCCAAGAGGTGGTGACGGGCGGCAGAAGGGCATGGATTCAGAGTATTTTGGTGTTAATTGAGCTTATTGCCCTGCTATTCACAGCCTTGACATATGATTGATTTAAAGTCTAGCGTGCGACTGTGACAGAGCTGACCTCTCTGGTAGCGGCTCCTTAGATATGGTCTCAGCACTGCACAGCTGTGAGGAAATAATCCTCTCCCTTCCTTTTCTTTTTTTTTTTTTCAAAGAAGAGCAAGCAATCTTCCCTCCTTCAGTATTTTATTGGTTTTTCCAGTGGTACAGAGAGAAGGAGAGCAGAAAGGGAAGGAGAGGAGGGAGAAACGAGAGAAATGAGAAGGCCTGGCAGAGGCTGCTTGGACCTGTCCACCATGGACGGTTTTCAGACTGGTGCACTAGTTAGACCAGCAGCTATTAAACATGAACCAGGACATGATTTAAAAATGAGTCTGTAACTATAATCCACTAGATTTTTTATTACTTTTAAAATGTTTGCTTTTCATGGTATTTGGGTGCATGATTTGAAAAATCAAAGAAAAGAAACACACCACTCTTATGTCTATACAGTAAATATGAAGCTACTTTTAGCACTACTTCAGTTACTTTAGCTTAGCATAAAGACTGGAAACAGAGGGAAACAGCTAGCCTGGTTCTATTCAAAGATAGTAAATTACATCGTTTAGCATCTTTTAAGTACATCAACACATTATATCTTGTTTGTTTAAAATATTGTTATCTTATGAGGGCGTCTGTGCTGGACTGTGCCATAGACGGCTTTGGGTTTGAGTGCCATTGAGACATTTTCTAAACAACCAAGATGGCTGCCAGACGATCTGTTGAATCCGCTTAAATGATATTAATATATAAAATGAAGTGGATGGTATATTATATTTTCTCTAAAAGACAAACAACTGCCTGTTTTGTTGATAATAAAGATGTGTTTGCTGTACTTTCAACAGGATTTACACAAACACAGCTTATCTCTGCCCTGTTAGCACAATTTAGCCAAAGCAGCTAACATTAGCTCAAGTGTGCACAGCTTGGTGTTCCAGTTAAGTTAGCATTCGCTTCAGTCTGAGGTAGCAGGGTGTGTTTCCAGATTGTGAAAGGTAACACACTGCACTTATTGGAAGGTCCTGGCTCCAAACAGAAAAGATGGCACCGACCATAAACTGCAACTATGGGCTTCAAACTGGCTCCCATCGGTGACTTCACTCCTCGCTACATTCATCTTTATATATAGTGTATAGTTTCCAGCCTTTATGCTAAGCTAAGCTAATGACCTGTTGGCTCCAACTATAGACATAGACATATGCAGCCACTGCACTGGTGACCTCGGCCTCATTGCTGCAATATGTCACCATGCCATCTTGGTCTGGGGAACTGGCCTGTACCCAAATAAGAGCCTACACATACACGCTCTGATGACAAAATTCACGTCACATGATTCAAGCATCTTACCAGTCTAGTCTATACAAGTTATCCAGACAAATATGGTGGCGATGTTCCCATACGATCCAGCAGCCAATGCAGTGTCTACATATATATCTATGGCTCCAACTACAAATTTATCACACTGACATGTGAGTGGTATCAATCACCTAACTCTCAGCAAAAAAAGCCAACAAGTGTATTTCCCAAAATGTCAAACTATTTCCTTAAACTGCATGTCAAAAGTCAAGATATTGAAATGATTTACGCTGTTTTCTCAGTATGACCTCAAATGCCCAGAGAGCAGGACGTTTTCTGAGCACATTTCCAATGAAATCCAAGTAAATCTTTCCATATTTTGTCATTCTGTAAGTACAGTTTCTAAAGCTGATTGACAGGGATTAATAAAATAAACAACAACTGCAAGTGTTATTTCAAGTCAGATATGCTACTTGTGCCTTTAACCTTGTTCACTTCTCCCCCCACCCCCCTCAGTCCAATTTTAGTCCTTCCAGGCTGGCCGACAGTCTAAAGTCGTTCACTAGCTGCGCTCGGATCCATAGTGAAATACAATCAATCCCAGGACTTACCAGTGCAGGACGCCTGCATGTGGAGAATTCATATTCTGGGAAAGTAGAATACAACATCTTCTCCAGTTATACAACCTTGGCAAACAGACATTGTTTCTTCGCTTCTCCACCCACAAATATTTGAACAATTCAAACATCAAGATGTCATTGTTTAGGCTCTCCTCTCCTAAAAACTTTATCTTTAAATATTTTTAAATCATCTGACCTCACTTTCCCTCTGCGCAAATCCTCAGCCATTCAAAACACCCCCACCACCCTCTCCCTCTCCACTACGGCTGTATGGACGCGCAGTAGTATTGCTTTCAACTGCATTGCTCCCCAAGGACATCTGAGAGTGGACGTGAATGTGCCCAGAAACTTCAGCCTTTGAAAACAAAGCAGAGACATTTAACGGTTGCAAATTGAGCTATTCAGCTTTAGACTTACAGTACATACACAAATCCCCACGTATCGCACGCAGACATGCATATACATATGTAAATACACATATGCATGCAAAACGCAATCACGTCATTATTTTATTTCACTTTGGACATGGCTAAACAAAGATTGTAAATTCTAATCCATATTTTAATCCGCATTCTCTGTTAATACATATTGTATATAAACTTTCGGGACATTGTTGATACTTTCACAAATTCCTCTGACAGGAACTGCAAGACCCCATTTCTTTTAAAAAATCTCTCAAAAAGGGCATATTTACAGTACAGAGTCCAGCTGAACTAGTGAAAGAGTTCACATTCAGACTTCACGGTCTCTCAAAAGTATGGATAAACATCCTGTGGTTGAAACACAGGGATACTGTGAACTAATTTAATTTACCTTTAATTTAAGTTTGAGGTACTGTAAGAAAAAAATAAAAAAATCACACGTCCAGTCATCACTGAGGTATACTGCAAACACAAATATACACAAACCTTTAAGTGTTTCTCTTCTTATTGAGGACCCTCACTGGTTATTTGCTCTTCGGTGCTGCTGTAAACATCTCTAACTCTATTTTTGTATTTCTTTGTTTTGTTTGGTTGATGCTTCGGCTGCAGAACTGAAACTCTATAGACCTCATTCCCACAGGGGCCATTTTAAACTGTGTCACAGTCAGGGTGGATAGTTCAGAGTAAGTAGAGGCCAGCTGTTGTGTACCAACTGTTTAACTGTTATTTCTAGACAAACTGTTATTATTCTCTATTTAACTGTTTTCTCACTTTTAAAAAAAAGGATAATTAGGATATATGCTGAATGTGCAAAATAATAGTGTCATGTAAAAGTTATTTATTATCACTTTCCCTTTGTAAATCTGTATTAAAGGGGATTTTTTTTTTAGATTTGAGCTACTTAACTCATTTTAATTTTAATACATATAGCTAACTATTACTGGAGTCTAATGTTATTAGAAAGAATAACAATTTTTTAGACTTTAACTATAGTGACAAATGTCTTTCTATATAGTGTCCTATAGTGCAGCTTTTTTTACGTATGTTTTGACTTTGAGTTTAACTGATGCTAATCTGTGTGTTCTTATGGATTTTACAGATTGTAGTGAGAACAGAAACCGGTTCTTACTAGAACCGCATCCATCGCGTCCTTTACCCACAACATAACTCCGTTCAACTTCATGCCTAAACCATTTGAAGGCTTATACCTAAACATAACCATCATTTTGTACCTAAACCTTTTCAGTTTGGCAGGAATATCACATACTGCTGTCACACATAAATAGCCGCGGTGGGATCACAGTGATTTGCACTGCGTCTGGTGTGTTTCAGGTCTCCTCACACACTAAACAGCGGGAGTGTAAGAAATATATCCATTTATATGAGGCATCATCTGGCAGCTTGTAGAAACGTTTTTAGTAACAAACAGCCACTGTCCTTGGAAAAGAGTTGGCAACACTGTTGAAATGTCGCCTGCAGCCAGCTGGTAGTTGAGACAGACAACTTCTACCCTCAACCAGTTGTTGTAGCCATGTTTTTTTTTTTTTTTCACAATTGTTGTTTGGTTTATATGAATTCCACACTCGGTCCTTGAACTAACACTATAAATATATCAGAGTAGATTGAATGTTTAGCGCCCTAATATATTCTAATACTATAAAGGTATACGTACCATATACTCACTGTAGGTTGACAGTATTTTGGTAGTACAGGAACAAGAAATTAATACTAAACCGATTGTTTACTATCAAGAAAAGACCTGCATCGGCTCATGTGTATCGGTGAAGTTTCTGAAACAGTGCTACCAATTTAAAATCTGAAAACTTCACAAATAGCTGCCAAATTGTTTTCCAAGGATCGATTACTTTTATTTGTTTTGAGCTGTTATTTCACTTTTTTCCAGCTGTGAGTAGCTCCTGCAGTGTTTTGCAATGTGGGACCATCAACAGGACACTCATAAATCAAGTGGCTCTAGTATCCATTGAGGCATTATTAAGTTTACTTTGTACTGTTTCAAGTGTAAATATACCGGTGCAGGCCGAATAGCTACTGTTACTGTTAAAGTACTGTTACACATAGTATTTTGTACACATTAATTTTGACAGGACTTTTGAAACGTTGAGATGACGTCATATGCTTGTTTAATTTCTGTAATGCTGATCATTTAGAGGATATGACAGTGGTGTCATTCTTGCTACCTGCCACAGGCTGTAAAGAACATTATCTCATTTCAAAACACTGGAGGATGAGGAACACAGATGGACTGAGGTGATGAATCAGTCCCATTCACTCAGTCACCTAATAGCGCTACATAAAATTACATAACAGTTAAACTGAGACATGTGTGCACCCTGTTCTTTCATTACAACAAATAACAATTTTTAAATTCAATTTTGGACTGAAGCGAATAGTGTCACTTAAACAGACATCATAACTCTGCAGCCGTAGAGTAGAAAACAAGAAAAACTGAAAGTCCAACGGTTGCTAACTTTCACTCGTCTCATGTGTCTGCTCATTCATCGCAGCGCGGCATAAATTACAGATTATTACTGCACAACATGAACAAAGACATAATTAGGCCTACATGATCCAAGGCTCAACAATTCACTATTATACTCCCTGTCAAAGGCAGTGCACTGGGCCAGATGTATTGCTTTAAGTGTGAGGTGTCTCTTATTACATCCATAACAATCTCAGACAGCCCGTGTCTCTGGGATAGTAATGTCATGCCGGGCTGTGGCAAGGCTCTCCCATTGTTCTCCGCGGGATGTTTATAGCTTTGTGCCTGATATACGATAACCAATAAGTAAGAGGTAGTAATTACAAGGTCCACACTCCACACCGAATCGCCTGATGAATGTGTGAAATAAAAGATGGGGGGTTCTTTGTGGAGGCTGATTATTACAAAGACATACAGAGAACTGACATGCGGCTGTATTATGTGCAGGAGAGAGGACTAAATAACATATATCTATTTCCTCCACCAAATGGCAAAGTAAATAGCACTGACCTTCTTAAAACATATCAGCGGCAAGACCAAAAAAAAAAGACAAAATATTCAGTTGCACATATTCCTATTATTTCCCCATCCTCTGTTCAGGTCAGGAAGAAATAACACAATTAGATGAAAAAACACACAAAGAAAAGCACAATGGACCTCTAGAGCCCGGACACAGAGCAGCGGTGCGGTCAGACCTTGTGTCTCCTGAACTAATCAGCAGTCACTGTACCATTGATTCTTTATTGATGACCCCGGGAACGCATAGGAGGATGAAAAGCCACCCAAAGTCAATGTACTCAATCATTCATTTATAAATAAACCTAGTAAGTGGACAGTGGACTAAAGGACTACTCAGAGAGAGTTACAGCGGATGAAAGATTGATGCAACTCTCAGCCAGTAGCTGTTAGCTTAGCTTAGCACAAAGACCTGCAAACAAGGGGAAACAGCTAGCATGGCTCTGTCTAATGGTAACAAAATTCACAACATTTACAGGGGGTTAAGTGCTGGAATATTTTCTTGGCTGAGCTTGGTCAATTCCCGGAGTGTTGCCTGGCAACCTCATGACAATTTGCTGCATCCAGCCAAGAAATAGTCTGGCACATAAACCGTAAAACCACAACGTGTCATTGTTACGCTTTTTTTTTTGTACAGATTAGTGAGCTTTTAGAGGTGCTGGTAGATGGATTTTGTTACATTCTGTCTGATAGACAGTTTTTTTGTGCTAACCTAAGCTAGCCAGGTGCTAGCTATAGCTTCAAATTTAGCATTCAATCATCGTTCATGAGAATGGTATCAATCTTCTCATTAACTCTCAGAAGTCCTTTAAATTATAAATTATACAAAAATATTTTTTGAGCAATTCAAACATTTTTCCAGGTCAGTTTACTTTATGAGGGTTACTGAGCTCTTTAGTTCAGCCATCACAGATGCAGACTGAGGGTCAATTAACTATAATCGAAACTGCTTCAAGACTCGAACCATGACCCACTAGTGCTCCTACCTTAAGAGGCGTTGTGACTCGGATACTAATGTGCCCTGATATGTGCTGCTTACCTTGGCAAGAGATATCTCTCTGATAATAATCTGAGGCCTTCTAAGGGCACACTCAGGCTCTCCAATGCCCCTTTGTCTTTGAAGTGGGAAGTGTAAAAAGTTCAAGTGGCGAGGCCGCTGACTAGTTATGGAACTTCAGTCAAAGCATTTCTACTTGATTCACCAAAAGCCTCAGTGCTGACGTAGAAGGAGATATCATCTCAGAGACTGGAATGTATTTCCTACCCCGCCTGATCAGGCTCAATTTGAAGTTGGAGGCTTTTTTCTCTCTACCTGACGCCAGATCAGATTAAGCAGCACACACGGTCTTTAACTACCTCAATTTGTCTTCTAGAAAGTATAAGAAGAAGAGATTTCCTTTCATAAGGCAGAGATATATTCACAATCTGATAGTGTAAAGTACACTTTTAAGTGGCAGTATTTTCACACCTCATTGTACAAGTAAGATCAAAAATTGTAGGAAAAATATAGTCGTCTTAAAGGAATAGTTTTTTTTTTGATGGGCCTTTAGTTATGTGGCTAAAATACACTGCTTTTGTCCACAGCAGTACATTGCTCAGCTTCTGTGGTTTTACTGTTGTCTGCTTCTCCACAATGGGGACGTGTGGATCGCAATCTACTGCAGGTAATAAACTGACTATGGAGAGGTACCACATATAACCTCACTTAAAAAAATATGAACTATCCCTTTAAGGTAAAAATATACAAGTACCTTCAATTTTCTCATCTAACTCAAGAAAGTATAAGTGTATTTCACAAACTTCTTGTGGATTTTGTGTGTTTCAGTTTATGTGCAATAGGCCACAAAATCTTGCTTATTTAACACATTCAGCAATTATGTATATTTCACAAACAAGTCATTGTCAGACCAGACTACAGCAAAACTGTCCTCAGCAGAAACAGTTTTAACACAGGGACTAATAGAGACAGTATGCAGTTGACAGCCAATTCAGTGCAGGGCGAGAGGCCAAAATCCTTGAGTTCCACCCCTGTTTGAGAAAAGATCAAATGCTCAGTGCAACAGCTGTGGAGCTGCAGGCTCTCCTCATTCAACCACTAGATGGAAACAATAGTCCTCTGCTGAGCACAATCACTGTTGCATTCATTGTTGCATGTTATACCTGATTCTGTGCACTGCTTTGTCTTTATTTCATCATGCCAATTCAAATCGTCGTATTTACGTATTTATCGTGCACGTGTATTTGTGTTTTTTGGACACAAACCGGTTCACTGTCAAGCACATGCCCAGGCTACAGTGCCCCTTAGCAAGGCAGTAAAAATCCAACCAGCATCAGGAGTGTTTTCCTTTAGAGAAGTGAGCAGCCCTCAATGTAGGACTCAATAAAGTTTCACATTATACTCCATGAAACCATTAGCAGAAATGGTGACAGAGTAATTATGAGTCAGTAACTGTAAAACGCCACTGGGACTGGGATCATTTTACATGTTATTCTCTGCAACCTGAAGAAAAATAAATTACTCACACAGAAGCTTTTTTTGCATAGTGCCAATAATTAATTAGTAACGGATAAAATCCTTTCAGCTCCATTTAGTGGCTACAAGTACTGTAATTAAGTCCAAATCAGTACTTGTACGACACTTCAGTATCTACATTTAGTGGTACTTTATATTTCTAGTCTACTACTACATTACCACATTACTATATTTCTAGCAGTAATTTTTAAGATTAAGATCTTAAAAACCTGCAATAAGAATATAAAATGGTGGAATCAAAGTATTGTACTTTAATTTGAGGTGTTTTTTTACTTTTACTTAAGCATTTTATGCTAATTCATGCTTCTGCTTCACTACATGTTAATGCATCAGTAATAAAATAATATTTTTTTTAATTATCAGTAAAAATATAATAAAAATGTTAGAATTATCATTGTTATAAAATATAAGGTAACATTTTTACTATGAATATGTATATGTTTTGATTATTATGTAAGTATGAAATAATAAGGCTGAATGGGTAAAACTGCACCAGGGGCCCGGTCGTGCTTTAACTCAAGTGCAGGACTTTTATTTGCAATACAGTAGGATACTCAAGCAAAGAGTATTCAGTATTCAGAAAGTATTTAGATCTTTGCTACATTAATGCATGCAACTTGGTTGGTTGCAGCAAAGCAAATTTGAATTGTTTTATAGCCTCTACTTTTGGATAGTTTAATCCATAACTGTCAAATAAACATAAATGGATGGATAAAAACAACAATTTTTCCCTCTGATATGTATTAAAGCAGAAGTAACCTGAAATGAACAGAAGGCTACTTATAAAGAGAGAGTACTTGGGCTACTTTCTACTTCTGTTTTAATAAATGCAGGACTTTTCCCTTAATTTTTTGGTAAAGTACAGGCTCTAGTACTGTGTGATTACTCACAGCAGAAATAGAGGTATTTGACCATCCTCCAGCATCTGTCTGATAATTTTCCTTGTGTGGTGCGCCGGGCGTAATGTGCGCGTCACGGAGCGCCCACCCCCTCCTCTCCTCGGTGTCTCTGCCTGACTGAAGTCCCACTGAGCGGCTCTCTAACTTCAGTGTCGAGCCTGAAAGCGGAGGACGGAGAGCAGGAGCAGACAGACACACAGACAGACCCGCAACAAACACCAACAGCCGCTTTCATATCTGTTTTTTTTTTTTTGCCCTGAAACGGTCACTAACCTTTCGGTTTAAGGATTTACACGCAGCTCTCAGAGTTTGATTTTGATCATTTTCCTCCATTGTTTGTCGAAGTTTCCGACTGTCACGTTTTTACTTACGGACCTTTATCTCGAACTATCGGTGGGATTAATCCTTTAAATTCAAGACTGAGAAATAAAACACTCACACACTGTTTTGTGTGTGCAGCTGTTTTTCGGAGTGTGTTTTTTTTTTCCTCTGGAGGAGCAGTAACGGTAGAGGCAACATTTGGACCTGCCTTCAACCATGGGGAAATAGCGGGGATCTTCTCTGTAACCGACCCCGCGATTTTCACTGTTTTTAAAAGACAGAGCTCACTTTTTTGACTAGAATAATGAGCATGGATGGTTGTCCGTTGAAGGCGGTGATTTTTCTCTGGTGTCTGCTGGTGATTTCTGGCTCCAGCTTTGAGATCGGCTCCTACGACCTGGAGCGAGGCAGACCAGCCAAGTGCGAGCCCATCGTGATCCCCATGTGCGAGGGGATCGGCTACAACCTGACCCGCATGCCCAACTTCATGGACCACGACGACCAGAAGGAGGCTGCCATCAAGCTGAACGAGTTTGCCCCGCTGGTGGCTTATGGCTGTGATGTGCACCTCCGCTTCTTCCTCTGCTCCCTCTACGCCCCCATGTGCACAGACAAAGTGTCGACCTCCATCCCCGCCTGCAGACCCATGTGTGAGCAGGCCAGGGAGAGGTGTGCACCCATTATGAAGAAGTTCAGCTACACATGGCCGGACTCGCTCGACTGCTCCAAGCTGCCCACCAGAAACGACCCCAATGCTTTGTGCATGGAAGCCCCCGAGAATGAAACGAGGACGGAAGGCAAGAAAGGGGAAGGCATGCTCCCAGTGGCCCCTCGTCCCAGGCAGCCTGGCACCAGCAGCGGTCGCTCACCGGGCAGCATCGGCTCATGTGAGAATCCAGACAAGTTTCAGTTTGTGGAGAAGAGCCAGTCATGTGCACCACGCTGCTCCGCCGCTGTGGACGTCTTCTGGTCCAGGCAGGACAAGGACTTTGCCTTCATTTGGATGACAGTGTGGTCCATCCTGTGCTTCGTCTCCACCGCCTTCACCGTCCTGACCTTTCTGCTGGAGCCGCACCGCTTCCAGTACCCCGAGCGGCCCATCATCTTTCTGTCCATGTGCTACAATGTCTACTCTGTGGCCTTCATCATCCACTCGGTGGCCGGGGCTGAGAACATCGCCTGCGACCGGGAGCACGGCGAGCTGTACATCATCCAGGAAGGGCTGGAGTCCACAGGCTGCACCATCGTCTTCCTCATCCTCTACTACTTTGGCATGGCGTCTTCTATCTGGTGGGTCATCCTCACCCTCACCTGGTTCCTGGCAGCAGGGAAGAAGTGGGGCCACGAGGCCATCGAAGCCCACAGCAACTACTTCCACATGGCTGCTTGGGGCATCCCCGCTCTGAAGACCATCATCATCCTCACAATGAGAAAGGTGGCGGGCGACGAGCTGACGGGTCTTTGCTATGTCGGGAGCATGGACTCGGGGGCGCTCACCGGGTTCGTCCTCATCCCTCTCTCATGCTATCTGGTCATCGGCACCTCCTTCATCCTCACCGGCTTCGTGGCTCTCTTCCACATCCGGAAAGTGATGAAGACTGAGGGCACCAACACTGAGAAGCTGGAGAAGCTTATGGTGAAAATCGGCATCTACTCCATCCTCTACACGGTGCCGGCCACCTGCGTCATCGTGTGCTACTTCTACGAGAGGCTCAACATGGACTACTGGAAGCTGAGGGGGTTGCAGATGAAGTGCGGCTCGTTCACCGGTCACAGCAGCGACTGCTCGCTGCAGACGTCCGTGCCCACCGTGGCCGTCTTCATGCTGAAGATCTTCATGTCGCTGGTGGTGGGTATCACCAGCGGTGTGTGGGTGTGGAGCTCTAAGACCCTGCAGACCTGGCAGGGCCTGTGCAGCAGGAAGCTGACGGACAGGACTAGTAGCAGGAAACCCTGCAGCGGCGTGAGCTGCGGCAGCACACACTGCCACTACAAATCTCCTGCTGTGGTCCTGCACATGGCCAAGACTGACCTGCACTCAGACAATCCTACACACGTCTGAGATGGAGCGTGCACTGACACACACACACACACACACACACACACCATGCCCTGTGTAAGGAGCTGCTATAAAAGACTTTAAAAGAAGAGTGAACAATCAGTTACTCCTCTGCTGCTGCCAAGGGACACGCAGGTACATGATGACAAACTATCCATTAACAGTATTCAATGCATAAAGGGAAATCCAGTATTGTTACCCATATTTTTCTGTTCCATAGTGTTCTGTGCAGTAGACATGCCCAGTGTTGAAAAGCAAAAAAAAAAAAAAAAAAAAATAGACTAAAACGGGAGGTATCTTGGGAAATATTCTCCTCCCCGAAAAGTGGCATGATTAGTTGTATAAATCTGTATAAATGTTTTATTTATTGTAAATATATTTAATTTAAGTTCACCTTGGCTCTTACCAGATTATTGTTGTTTAGATGCATTTATTAAAGGTCAAGGGAAATGAAGTGCCTTTTATGAAGAACTCTTCTGGTTCTGGTCTTTTGGAGGATAATAAATTTGTGGAATTCATGTTGAACTCTCTCTCGCTGCCTGGTGTTATTGTTGTCGTGTTGGTTTCCATCTCACAGCGTCTCATAATGAACATAATGAATATTTAAAGGTTTTTAAACTGCTGAAATAGTCACAAGTGATTATTCATTTCAGTCTTATTCTGATTTCCCTGCCATCTTCTCCAGGGATTAACGCACTTTTGACAGTGGGACCCCCCCTCCCCTCCCCTCGCCCATGCTGCCTTGTCTTCCAAGTGCATGCTGCATCCCAGAGGCGTCCCCAACAATCATCCTCAAAGAGAATCACTGATGAATAGAGTGACAAACCATGGCAGGAATTAATGTTTGCATCATCACCTTATAAATGCAGGAGCAGTTTACGGAAGAATATATTTAATTAATTGGCTGTTTTAATCCTTCCCGAGAATCACTGTCGTTGCCCTCTCGCTGCTCTATTTGATCCCTGTGAAAACATTCAGCACTTTGATCTGAGAGGACAAATCTGAATCTGGATTTCAGCCTTATGGCGAGGTTTCACTGACAGATTTAAGTTTAGCACAAGCACCTAAAACTGTGGTGGATTATTAACTTTAAATACAAGTTTACATGTGGTTTGTAGCTGTTAGGGTAAACGTGCTTATGCTACAACTGAGCAAAGTCAAATTTCACTTTCATATTAAAATAAAACTGTAAGATTTGACTAAAAATACAAAACAACGTACCATTAATACTTAAAGCCACTGAAACACTGACTGATTCATAGAAAAACTATGCATAACATTATTTTCATTAAATAAATACCCCAAGTTGGTTCCTGCAACTGACTTTTCAGTAATAAAGTCCATTTTATTATGCACAAGAGCCACCGCGTTCTCACATGGTCAATAAAAAAGTGAAAATAAATAGCTTTTACATCACAGGACTTTTAACAATTGAAGTGCCAATGTAAACTGCAGCCACACACAGCAAGTCGCTTCGCGGGCAAATCGTGGAGGAAACAACGGTGTTTTCGACAGTGGTGGAATCGATTGTTTATTATGCCTGCGTGTAATTGTATGCTGTGTCACGGGCCGCGACGGCGGCAGATGGGAGTGATAGCATGGAAAAATGTGACCATCAGGAGCTTGTTTTCATACGCAGCGTCATCACATTACTGGAGCCTCCGAGTATGAAGCAGCAGGCGTGTGCTCGCTGACATCTCCAGAGGTTAGAAATTGTTTTGTTTTCATTTTGTCATAGCGTTTACGTTCATGTTCTACACACACACACAGGGCCAGATCAAAGTTGCTTTATGTCTCTGTAGTAAATTAACCACATTTCCACTGTGTGTGGATCTGTGCAACGCCTGAGTTAACTTAAATTACTGATTCATTCCTCCTCCAGAACAAGAGGTGGGTTAACTACCAACATCCTCCCCTTTTTGTTTTCATTACTCAGCCATTGTAGACGTTGTCCACGGCTTGGCAGGCTAACGCTGCGAGCCCTGGACTCTGACACTGTGCGTATCACATTTAACTATTAAAAGGCCTGTTTTGCTTGGAGTGCGCTCGCAGCCAGAGCCTCCACTGGTGGTGTTTCAGCCACATGTTCCAGTTCATGGGCGCCTGAACGGGGGCGCGTGCTTCCTCCCCAGTTTACACTCCAGTGACATGACCCAGAGAGGCCAAACACTTGCTGTGTGAGACACAAACCAGCTTGTCCCACCTGCGCTGAGCCCCACTGATTAGATAGGAAGGCGGTAGATGCAGAGGGTTAAGGACATCGGGGTAGTGCAGAGGGCAACTTTTTTTTCTCCCATCTCAGCATTTCTTGTTTCATTTTCCTGCCCTTTCTGCATTTTTTTTTTTTGTCGTAGTTATTGCTGAATATGACTAAGACAGTTTTTTTTTTAATTAGAAAGGTCAAGAGAAATGGCTAGTTATAGCAGCAAGAGGATGTCTTTGCTCTGTTTCTTTTTCCACAAATATGAATTCTATCACTACATTTCCAGGTCATTGGCGGCTATTTTTAGCTTCTCTCTTTCGCAGAGGAAAGGAATCACACAGCACTCAGATAGAAGCAAGAAAGGAGATTCATTCCAAAAACAGAGTTTGTTTGAGCTGTGGTTCCTTTGGCGCCGGAGATGTGGCTGCCGGGAACACCTTCCCTTCTCACAACACACACGCACACACACACACACAAACACACACCTGAGGTCTGCCGTGCTGGATCAGTGCCAGCCAATCAGCACCAGGCTTGTTCTGAAGAAGACCCCACCCCATCTTCCAGTAATGTCCAATTTCAGGAGTAAGTAAGCTCGGTCTCGCTCGAAAGATTTAGTTTGGCTGAGTCTCCACGCTGTTTTTCTTCTCTTCTGGCTCAGGAGGTTAAATAGTGTCAGAGTCAGTTGCACTGAGCAGCTAGTTTGTCTGGGCCAAAGTGAGACTACTCCCAGGAAAGGCAACACTTTTCCTTAAAGGTTTCTCAGGAATATTTCATTGTGTTGACCATGAGCTGAACAGTGTATTTATTGATTCTGAAGCCATACAGAACAGGAATATATACACAGGATTTGTACAATTTGTTTTTTTGTAAAAAGGCGTAAAAGCGCCTCAGCAGTTATCCCGCTTTAGCTGCTGACACCATGTTTTTGTCTGCTGAGAAGAAATCCGTCCATCTGGTCATGGGTCTGATTAAAGGCGATCATTATGGCATCAATGCGCCTCCCTCATAGACTTAAACCCCTGCCCACCCCTGAGGGGAAAAAAAGAGAAAATAAAGCATCCTTCATTACCCTGCCCTCCCTCATTCTGCAGTCCCTCACCCCCCTTGAGCACTATCCCTTTCCTGTGCTGTTTTGATGTGTAAATGAGCACATTGAAAACCTGCAGGCCCCCAAAGAGATGCTTTCCATGAAAATGCGTCAGTCAGAGAGCACCAGAGTTCACACAGCTCACCACTCCTTGCAACCGGACTCCAATCAGACACCCAGTCCGTCGCTGCCGTCTCGCCTGTTAGAGCAAGACACAAACACAATTGCACAAACACATGCTGACTCATATCGTTATGCAGACATGAACATTCACACGGTGACCTCTGAGATGAATCCGCTCCAGAGCTAAAAAAGCAAACGGGCGAGTGTGAGAATTTGGCTTTACAGTGACTTTTTGTTGCAACGAGGATACAGTGTCAAGTGTCTGAAGTGGCTGAAGAGATACGGCAGCTGAAATTTTTCATACGGCATTCATCACGTCAATGAAATGAAAGCAGACAGATAGATTAAAAGTCTCTCATTGTTTTAGTGTACAGAGATTTCATAAGCTCAACGGGGGGAAATACTTAATAAGGTTTTCATACTATTCAAGATGACGTGTTCTAATTAATAGCAACGTTTCTATCAGGAGTTGATGTACAATTCGATAAATCAAAGCTCATTCATTTTGTCTGTGAGTCATCTTTCAGGATTCATTTTTCCTTCTCAGGTTAAAATAATTCCTTTTTCTAAGATGATCTAAAAAACGTCTGAAAATGCAGCTACCTCGAAGCATGACTCTGTAAGCTGCACCAGAATGAAGATGACTCTTGACTCTTCAGGTTCTTTGTATTAGAAAGACAAGAAATAATTTCATCCCACATTTTGTTCACTCACTTTCGCTTTACTTACTTTTTTCCAACTGCACTTGATCTGAGCTGAAGGACGTAATGTTTCAGTCTCAATCTCCAGACATCAGCTTGATCTGAAGAGGTTAGAGACGTGACTGCAAGGAATATCTTCCTGAGTCTAAATCAGAATTAACTTTCTGCTGAATGTTTTAACTAAAAAAATAAAATAAAATAAGATTTAAACTTTAATTAAAGATAATTAAAATATGTGAAAATGACTTACAAGCAGTTAATACAGGAAGCAGTTGCACTCAAATCACATATATTTCAGAAATGTAGCTGGTGCTTTTGATTAAATGCTTTTTTCATCTTAACAAGGAGCCTGTGGGCCGTTTCCATACACAAATGATCAAAGAGAGATCAGCACCATTGTAACGTTTTTAACATTACACTTTCCTCCAATACAATCATCCACCAATAGTATTCATTTTACTGAATGACCTCAACGACTTCACACATCACATGCGTTTTTTTAGATTATTTGTTTGTGAGGGCTGCATCTGTATTTATGGTGAGTCACTTTGGAGAAAAGCATCTGCCAAAGACGCAGAGAGGTCAGAACGGACGCAAATGTGTCACAACTCAAACTGCTAACAAGGAAGAGTAAAGGCCGGGCAGATTATATTACCAACACAGTTAAGGAGGAGAAAGTTTCGAGAAAAAAGTTTCCATCTTTTTGCTGAATCTTTTTTTGCTTTTTTTTTTCACATCCTTTGATCATTAAGCAGAAGACAGAGAAGTAAAGCTTTCTCATCCCTCTGTACTCATTCCTGTGCTGTGTCTGCCTGTGGCTGGAGGAGAGATGAATCAGCGAACAGAGGGAGGTTCCGCCGCTCGCTCTCGCTCTCTGAAGCCAACAGCATTGCTGTGATCACTGTTAATCTCCTTTGCCACTCTGCTGCCATCTCCTCAAATACATTCATCTCATTTCCAATAGTGTTCACGGCCTCTTCTTCCTTTCTAATTAGGCACCGTCAAGATTTCAGAAGTCACCCCTTTGGAGTTCTGCAGCAGGCGAAGATCGCTCTTTGAGCTAAGGGGTCAGTGATGGCAAGTATTTGTTTGAGGGTTAAATCACAGCAGGCCTTTCATCATGTTGTTATGTTGCACGATCAGAGGCTTGGGATTATGTAGGTCAGACGTTGGAGAGTGAGAGCGCCCCTTTTGTAGCTGCCATTTTTATTCAGTTGCTAGGCAGCACCCGCTCTAATCTCTTGTACCAAAGAGTGTCTCCCTGGAGAAAAAGAGAGGGAGCGGGAGTTACAAAGGACGAGAAAAAAAAAAGTGAAAACAGCATCAACAAAGAACACAAACCCGTGCAAGGACTGCTTTTAGAAACACTCTAAAGGGAGGGAGTGAAAAAGGAAAGGATGTGGGAGTCTGAGCTCAGCCCTGAAACCCACTCTGGCCCTCCTGAACATCTTTAAACCCCTGTGGTTTTGTTTGACTGGATAACCAAAGGACGATCAACCAGTCACACAACTGCAGTGCATCACAATGTTCATTCAACATCTGAATCTGCGTCGCCTTGCAAATGCATGAAAACACAAGTTCTAGCTTTAGGGTTACACTCTACTAAACTCTGGAGTTTAGCTTTAAAAAAGAAAAACACTTTAAACCTCAAAATCAAAAATTGTTCCGGGTGATCGGTGAAAGCAGGACAGTCGATGTAGTTAATGAAATGGATCAGAACCACCCGGATCCAGGGGTCGGATGTCTGGCAAGTGTGTTTGCTGTCACACTGCCAAAATGTGCTCATGTCACGCTCCGCCATCAAAGGCTCACCCCTCGGCTCTGTGCTCAGAGAGAGGAGGCACCCCCACCACACACCCCCACCACCACACACACACCCACCACCCCGCCCAGCCCCCGGCTCGGTAAGGATCTGCTATTCTCCCTTGCATTTTACACTCTTTGATTTGGAGTTTTGAAGTTTGTTCTTGTCTTCCTTTTTAAAAATCTTTTCAAACATGTTTCATATTGACTGTCTTGATTCGTGATGTTTCCAGATGATTGTGCTCTGCAAAACTCTTGTTGCCTTTAATCACGTGTTATATACCTGCTTTTAACATTTTGAGAATTTGGGGGTGCTGCTGGTAGGCACATCGTCTGTTTCTTTATGCTAAATCAAGATAGTTAAAGTTTAAACTAAGCTGACCAGATTTATATTTACCGAACAGAGAATGGACAACAACAACAAGAACATTTCTCTCAAATTATTAAACAATTCCCTTTGGATGTGACATTTATACTCATGCACATACAGTACATGTGTGACTGGGAGACTGGGACGCATGTAGCAGTCTCAAACAAAGGAGTGATTTAACTCGACCAGACCATCTGAAGGTATAAAAGTCCTTTGTGAAGTAGCTCAACCGTTTGTATGGAGGGGCGTAATGGGCTAATTAAAGAGAAGCTGTGTATGTGTGGGAGGACTACGGGGGGTGAAAACGGCTCTAATAGACCTGGTTTCTGCTCTTCGTTTCTACAAATCAGCATGTTAATTAACTCACATTTGTACTTTTTGCACGGTGTAAGTAACCGGTGAGGTTTTCCAGGGTTGTTTATATCTTGTGGACAAAATGGGACAGAAAATTCAACAGGACAGTTCGGGGCAGTTCAAACACATTTGGCTCAGAAATTTCCTATCATCAATTAAGCTCTTTTTCCGGCTAGGGCTGTTGACTCAGGCTGATCACTGTACATTAGCCAGTCCATGTAGTAAAGGGAACCAGCTGGGGCCAGACTCACTCTAACACTGGACCTTTTGTCAAGGACTCAGCCCCCTACAAGTAAAATGAAAACCTTGTTGCATGAGAGATACTCTTTGTGTGGAGACAGACATTGTTCCTATTGTGGCGTGTCAAAGCTGACATGCCAGGTCCAACACGGTGCTGAATAAACTGTGGTTTGTGTACATACTGTAACTGTAGGCTGTGGAAAAGGAGCAAGGCAGCGGTCTGTGATGATCTTGGCAGCCGGTGAGGATTTGGCATCCAAAGCAAGAGCTAGAGCTGCAGCACCACATGCAGCCCTTTCCCTCAGGATAATAACTGCTTGTGGAGCAAAGAGGGAGAAAACCTGCAAGGATCAGCCTTCCTGTTCACACCCCATCATGCATGAGCTGGCAGGATCCTTGTGTTGTTATGGTCATGAGACATTTCCTGTGTGTGTTTTGGGGTTGCATCTGGGCTTGTTTACAGCCCAGGGTAGAGCCTCATTAAGTGGAACATGGTACTAAGCGGATGTGGGGGGGGGGCTCAAGTGCCTATTAGTGGGGCCGGCCTGTAGCCCCAAACCAGAACCCAACTGGGCCAGGTGCTCCGTGCTACATGGTTTCCACAACACAGCTAAACAGGACTAAACATGACTTACTCGTTAGAAAAACGTGCATCATTAATTTGTACCAAAAGTCCCCCCTAAACAACATTGCGTGTTTCGATGATTTGTCAGATTGAACGCTGAATTTAAAGGTCGATGCTATTCTATATTCTATATTTTCCATGAAAATCATTTTCTAAAACAGCTGGTTACTGTAGTTTTTACTAAATGGTACGAAAGGAGCAGGGAACAGTGCATTTGTCTGGGATTATTTTTATTGCAGATTATTACACATTTAGTGACCCCATGAGTATATAAGACAGCAGGATGATGTGTGTGTGTGTGTGTGTGTGTGTGTGTGTGTGTGTGTGTGTGTGTGTTCCAGTGCAACAATGTTGCTTCACTGATGTGTTTTTAATTATTTCTGGACAACAGTAGAGCTCTATGGCACAGAGGAATTTGCTATTTCAGGCTTTGGATACACAGATAATACTTGTTATTAGGAACATTTATTTGTTTTTGATCTTTTAATGGGTTTTGCAGACAACATGGAAAATACCGAATATCACCAAACATATCATCAACATATCATTTAAGAGGGAGTTCATTGCACAGTGTGAGCAGTGGCTGATAACAGAGATGCCCTTGATTTATCTTCTCTTTCTGGTTTTGCGCATGTGCAAGTAGTCATTCCTCATTTGTTTTTGTGTGTACAACTATGAGACCCTCCGAGTCCGCAGGCCCCTCTCGGAGCAGCAGCTACATGAATTCCTCCACAGCTCCAGTGTGAAGTGTCCTGCAAAGACCAAAGCTTGGCAGCAGAAGACAAAGCAGAGAGGGATTAGCGTCTCCCGCCTTTCTACTCATGCACACCCGCACCATGTAACACTCAACATAATCAAACACTCACCCAGTGTGACACACAACACAACCAAACACTCTTCTGGGGCTGTGCTACTAAAACAAATCCTGCGCTGGAAGCCCATAGGGCTGAGGAGAGCTGCGGAGGAGCTGAGGAGGCGGATGTGAGGGGAGGCCAAGAACTCTGGGTGTTTATGCTGAACAGCCAGAGAGTGGGAAACGCACGGAACACGATCCCCATGTTTTCCTTACCCCAGCTAATCCGACAAAACGACAGAGGGAGCAGATTCCCTTACAGAGAAAGCTGCCACTTAGATATTTATCCTCGCTAAGGCAAACATCTGGCCCCGGCGGGCTCTTTTCATAGGGTGATATGAGTGGGTGTGATACTCGGCTACATTTATTTGGGTGTGAATTTTTAATTAAAAGTGAAAGCGATGCCCGTCGGTGAAACCCCCCCCCCTCATCCAAGCTTTGTCTATCCCCCGAGATTCAGCTGAGCGTGGAATGAAGAGAGGGAGACATAACTAGAGAAAAAGAGACAGACAAATGGCAGAAGAAGAAGAAGAAGAAAACAGACAAACAAACACAAACAGAAAAAGAAGAGATACAGACAAGAGATACATAGTGATTTATCCGCTCAGGAGGTGAATTTCCTTTCTTACTGATTGTGTTCAGCAGCAGTCAGACAGAACAGCCTGAGTTACAGACAAAGTGTCCGTTGCCCCACACACAGAGAGGAGGGCGTATTGCTTACAGAAAAAACTGCTTACTCTCTAGACTCTGGTTTTTACAGAAGCAACCTTGCATGCAAGGTCGCCTCCGTCAAGTGGCTTAGAGCACAGAAGCAGGTATCAGGGAAACTAGGGCACTGTTCCTAACACGCATCCTGTTTTGTATATTTCACATGTTTCAGAATCATCTTCTTTCTCAATATTTTTTGCAAGCTAGTTTTGTTAAGCGTTACCCTGACACTGCTGCAGCTTTTTTGCATTGTGGTCACAATCAGAGCAGCAGTTTACGAGTGAGACTGAGCTCATGTTGTGTTTACCAATCGCCTCCGGAT
Source organism: Pampus argenteus (assembly GCA_036937835.1). NCBI lineage: Eukaryota > Metazoa > Chordata > Actinopteri > Scombriformes > Stromateidae > Pampus > Pampus argenteus. Next base: position 10,772,936 of record CM072868.1, read on the forward strand.
ACAAGCGCTGGGGCCTCATTTATGAGCTTGCTGGCACACGGATTCCCTCATCACCTTAAACTAAAAAAAGCTCATTGTACATACACCTTGTTTATAGCAACACAGATAATAAAGCTAAACCTTCCATCTATCAGTTGTAATTGCAGAAAGTGTGTGAATGAGCTCTGGTGCCTCCATGTGATAAATGTTCCAGACTACTTTTAATTAAAGCCGGAGCTGTTTCGTTGATGCAGAGCAGGAAAGTTTTTGTTTTTTTATTACATGTGTCAAGTTTAAGTTATAAAGAAATATAAATATATATTTCTGTATGTTGTCCAGATGAAAACTTAATGTTTACTAAATTATTGCCGGTAATCACATTTTGTTCAGGCCTTGTTTCATATCTGCAATGCGAAGCTAACCAGCTTCATCGATCTTCTCAGCTTACTGTGAGCTAAAGAAAGCTAATTAACTCATTTCCCCAAATGTTTAGCCATGGCTTTATGTATTAGACAGGGTAACATGCATATATGACCAGATACAATAATAAGATTGAACTTAATTCCATCAGCAAGGGCATAAATTTGGTTTTAACTTAATTGACAATAATCAAGTTGGTCAGTATCCCCCATCTTTCACGCTTTATCACAGTACTTAAAAAAAGACACAAACCTGGCAACTCTGCATAGATTTTCCCGAAAAACATTATGTTGCAAAAAACATGACAAAATCGAGATCAGTTGCACTTTTTAGACTCCAACTACTAGACACGCCATATTTTATTCCTTACCTTATTCCTGTTAAAGCTAAAACTAAAAAACTAGTATGTTTTGGTAGGATCCTCTCACACATTATCCTCTAACTCCTTTTATTGAGCCTATGAAAAAAAACCTCAGTTTTCTTCAGGTCGTATCGCTGACAGACGTCCAGCACATGGATAAGTTAATGAGTCTCACCCCACCTGACTGTCTGCTGAGCTCTTTGCTAGAAAGAGTTTGGCCTATCATGTGTTACCTGGCCGTGCTCTCAGTGTGAGAGGATGTTAATTGGCGGTGAGGCGCCAGTCTCTCCGCACCCCTCCTCTGGCGTCAGTCAGTGCCAGGAAAGGTGGCATAAAGCCTGGCCTCGGAGCACTCCAGACTCTGTGGGTCCAGAGGGAACCAGAAGGCATGATCCACAGTGTGAAGGTCATCCCTTAAGCGGACACCTGGCCTTGACTTGTACACTTGAATGGAAAACCTGCCCAGAGAGCAACACAGGGAACTTTTTCTTTCGGGAAAACTTTGAATAAAGGGGTGAATTACTTTCAATCTAAAAGCCAAAGTGGCTCAAAGAAAAAACTCCTGTCTCCTGCTTAGAGCCGTGTGCAGAGTTCCCTCCTGGCTGATTGGAGTTCACCCAACATTTGTGTGTATGTGTGTGTGTGTGTCCGTCCTGGCTCCTGTCTGCCGTCCGTCTGCCTCCCCTGGATTGGACTCCTGTCGCCTTCGTAGTGAAGGGCCACTCAACCTGGGTGGATATTCTTTCCTTCACATCTGCTATGAATTTACCAGAGCCAAGCCATTCAAAGGCTCCTTTATGGAGCCGTCAGCAGCCCTGTGACTGCTTCCTATTAAGACACATGCACACTTAGTACACATACACACCTTCACACACATACAAAGCCTACAGTTCACACAGGTTGGTACTCGTGCACACATTTACACTCATGCTTACATTTAAATATGCCATTTTTATACATGTTGTGTAGTCCCTGTTTCTTATCAACATACACACATGCACATAAACACATGTGCACACACACACCTCCAGTTTCTTACCTACACCAAAAATCTGAACTTAGGTCAGCCTCAACAGCTGCAGCCTTATTTCTTCTTCTTCTTCTCCTCTTTTTTAAGTGGATCACCCGTGCATGGTGGAGCGGTGCAGGGGTGGTTATTGGGCCATTACACACTTTAATGTATTTATTGCTGACACCCCCCCTCACTTGGCATATGCACACTTCAGAGAAACATGAGCTGTGACAGCAGCAAGGCCATCGTGTAACTTTAGACAGATCTGATCCGGAGAGACAGGAGAGAAAATTTAAATGTGCCTAAACTAAATTAACTAATGCCTGCAATGTACAGTTTAATTATTCCCATGTTGTATCAGTACATTAGGTACTGGTACATACATGTAGGGTACAGGAAAGAAAATATGAAATTAAGGAATAAAACTGGGTAAAACTGAATTAAGGGTAGATCTGTGTCAGTTGCATGTGTTGTTAAAGAACTCATTATAATCTGGAGCATTTTTTTTTTTTAAATTGCTCCATATGCCTGCTCAAAACCGTGGGAGGAATTTAATTGACTTTCTATCATCAACTGCTAAGCTTTACAAAGAATCCAGAGATATATATATAAGCCTATTCAACATTTCGAATCACTAGCTTGACTGAACGGTAAGATGAAGCTCTCAGTATGAATCATGAAAGGCCTCGGCACACTTATTACATCTACAAGTTTGACTGCCTTTCATCTTCCCTGTAGACCACTCATCCAATTGTTGCTGCTGCCATATCAAAGAAATCCCTGGGTGATTCTGAGGTGATTCTCTCTGGTAGTTTCTCAGATTGCCTTCAACATTTTTCAAATTTGTGCCTTCATGTAAATCTCTTAAATATTATTGATAAAGAAGGGACGTGTGCAGTGACCTACATTTACCTGTTTGATGAAAAGCCAACTGTGCGTCCAACTGTGTGTGTGTGTGTGTGTGTTGGCACTGATGTGTCTGGTTGCGGACATGTCAGGAGAGGATATACTGTATGACTGATATGTAAATGCTGTTGTTTGGTATCTGGTTTACAATAAGGCTGTTTCAGAGGAGTGCAGGATCCCCTTTGGGGATGAGAGCTCTCTGTTCCCAGGAGAAAAGCCATCCTCTGAACTCCTCCGTTTCTGCACTCACTCGCTTTTCCTCCCCTCTTTACTTTGGTTATCATCATCAAAGGGAAAGGACGCACATCAGTGGAGAAAATTGGGGAAGAAGGCTCTGTTTTGTGAATAATGCATTAATAATCATTTGTACTTGCACTTAAAGCAGAAGAGAGAGAGAGAGAGAAATTTAGGGCATGTCACTGCTGCGGTTATGTAAGTTGATTTTGGCACTCAATTTCCAGGTCACCTTTATGCTCTCTGAATGATTATGTTACTTCTCTTTCCTTCTGTGTTCTGGCAGACCGTCAGGATTTTTCTGTCTTTTTCCCCCCTCGTCCTCGCTTTCCTTGTGTGCGTTCCTGCAGCTGCCAGCGTGATAGGCTAGTGACTGAGCTCATTCTGAAGTATGTCATGATCTGACACAAATCAAGTTCATGCTCGCAGCTCAAAATTCCCTTCATGCACCGCAACACCTGACTCACTGTGTCATGTTGTGTGACGGCACACCAGTGGGACAGGTGTCAAAGATGCATTAAGTAGGTCTTATAGTAAAACCTCATCTCAGGCTGATGTAGAAAGATATTTATAAAGATTTGTTCTCTGGAGTCATCCAGGATGGAAGGTGAAGATGGAAAGACCGACTTAAAGTGTCGCCCATAAAGTCTACCGGTGCGATGAACACAATTCTTCCAAACAATATTGTTATTTGCTTATTTGCTTGTGTCAAACTTTGAATTATTTTTTCACAAATGTGCTACAGACAAGACTCGTCCCCAATAAATATAACCTGTAACATCTAATACTGGCTCCATGTAGGAGAGAAGTTACTGTCTAATAAACGTGCTCGATGAATAACACAAATACTGATGATCCACTTCATTTAAATGAAATAAGGCTATTTGATTGGCCTATTTGACCTCACTGACAACAACAGATTACTGAATTTTAATAAACAGGCCACTGTTTATCATGTGTGAATTACATCTAACACGGACCATACAATGTGCATATATGTATGTATTTTTTTTGTCAAATGAGTATTAACATAAACTGCTGTAACGTGTTTAGCCTTCAGTAGGAAACAGTTTTATAAATCAAACTTTCTTCTTGAATAATTCAAACAAATGAAGAAAAAACACCCGTGTTTTCACCATGTGCCCCCCTCCACCCCCTCCTCCAAATGCCCTGCATTTGTTATGTTTCTCCACTTATTTTTTAGTCTTTTTTCTAAAGGTATCTAGAGGTTGAAAAACACTGAAAGTCAACAAACTGTGTTTCAGCTAGGACGATAACTACAAAACACACCAAACACAAAAGACAGTTGACTCTCTGAGTGGATCTTTGACATGATGGTTTATGTTAAAAAAATTACTAAAAACTTAAAAGCTTTTTATAACTGCTTTTAATGTTTCCTTTGTGCCTTGAGTGTGTTTTTAGTCATCTCGGATCTTTGCTGTGTAAAACGTCATTGAGAGTCTCATTTAAAAAAATGACACAGGGAATCTGAAAAGAAAATAAGAGGAAAGCTGTTCAAACAGATGAAAACATTACACCAGCTTTATGAATGCTTGAGACACTATGAGACATTAGATTAGATTAAACATTAGTATCTTTATATTTGTGTACTTAACATATTTATCACCACTCTGCTACCAAAAGGCCAAAAGAAATATAAGATATGCCACAATAATTCACCTCTCCTGTAATGTGGTCACAGTGATGTCAGATTGGACTTGCAGCAACATCATGTCTGCTGGAAGGAGAGTGAGAAACACACTTGTTGCCTCCTTGCCAGATGCCCTCTGCACCGACTTGGACCTGAGGTAAATATTTGCTGGGTGGGTTGCTCCGCTCTGCTCCGCTCTGCTCCTGCTCCTCCGTCATATACTCCTGCTGTCAGTTTGCACAGGGTTCAAAGATTAGTCTGAGCCCGGCCAGTGTTTGCTTGTTAGAGAGCGCAGAGAGCACCTGCTGCTGTCTGACCTGTCCAATCAGACTTTGTGATATAAAAGCAGAGACCATTTGAAAACTAACACACTACTAACTGTGCTTATTTTTAAAAATATATATACATATAACTCTTTTTATTTCTGAGTGGATATTAATACACCCAGACAAGTAAAAACAATGACACATGCCCTGAATTGACCTTGTGTTGCTCAGTAGTTTGTCCTGTCAAGTTACACCCATCAGCTTCTGCAACAAGTTAAACACACACACACACACGCACACACACACACACACACAGTGAATTATTTACAAGTATTACTTAAACCATGGATGATCCACTGGAATATGCTGAGAAGCAGATTTTGTCTGTGATGTTTAAGGGAAAAATGAAAAATCAAATAATAAATCGAACATGTTCGAGCTGGAATCCGATCTGAAATTTAAAACACATGTAAAAATGTTAGCAAGTGTTACATGAAAATGTGTGACGATCTGAACCTGATCAGGTTGAAGCAGTATTTTACATATGTTCATCTTAGGCTTTTGAACTTTGACCCAGTTTAACATAGCCAACATTATAACAGCATATAAATAACAGATTTTTTTTTTCATACAGGCAGAAATTCAGAGCCCTTAAACAACCCTTAAAAACTATGCAAGCCCTGGTCCAGTTGATAGCAGTAACAGATAATATCAGTCCTGCTTGAGAAGAGATGATAAAAAATGTTACAATCAAAGGCAGGAAAGCAAATATGAGACATATTGTGAGCTAAAGCCTGAATTAACAGTCCATTCGCTATACAAACAGTCAAATTACATTTACATATACAGGTTTCAGCCTGTTGGCTCACAGGTTGAAAAACTGAGTAGAGCTGCTGCTGTTTAAAGGCAAAGCTGCTCACACCAAGTATTTTATTTTATTTTATTAAGGTTTATTCTGTTTACTGAACTTAGTATGAAGTTAACTGATAAATAAAGAAAACATTCATGTCATTACTTATAGAAACTTTTCTTAAAACTTTTGTACGGTACTGTGTATCAAACAGCTGAGCTCCAACAGTTTTAATTAAGTTTTTTATACCCTTCACATCGGAAATGTATTGAGATAAACAAATACAGCACAAATTTAACCAATGTGACAAACAAGTGTGAGCGCAGTGCTGTTGTTTTCTGTCTTCAGCCATTCGGCGTCAAAAGTTTATCTATCCTCATACGGGAACACACAAACTTTATTCTGTGGGGAAAAAAACACAAAATTACTGACTAGACAACATTTTACATGGAGCAAGTCCATAAATAAGATACAGACAATATATTAAGCTGATTCTTGCTACATGTGATATCTCAGGAACGTCTTGGTGCTACACACAGTCATCTGTATGACCTGAACAGGGAGGAGAAGTCGGTTGATTAATCTTGTCTGAGCTATGTGTCACTGCGTAGGATGCACTGTGTGAGGAATGAACGATATTTGATTTCATGAGTTTGGAAAGACCCTGAAAAAGAGTGATGCACTTCTCAGAGTTCATTACATGTTCATTTTTAGGATATAACACTGTTCATTTTCTCAAAACATGAGATGTACTTTTAAGTAAAAAATATCATCCATTTATGTTCATTTCTTTGAGATGGGTTATTATGAAAAAGTTGAGTTGTGCTTCGGGAAATGAACCTTTTTTTGTAGCAGATTTGATTTGCCAGGCTTGGGAGAATTGTATAATTGTATAATTTTGTAATGAAACTAAATGTTTAACCACTGCAACTGTACTTTTGGTGTCTTGTAAACCCTACGAGGGTTGGGCACTTTGTATGCATGACAGAAAATCACAAAAAACTGCAATTACTAATAATATGCCAATCACAGACATGCAACCTCTTTTTTTTCTTTTAGGGCTCCAAATGCAGCAGTTACAAAGTTTTAAGGGAAGGATGAGGAGAAATATCACACAGCGTTCTTACATCTAAATTACTTTTTAATTTCTATATTGGGGGGATGATTGAAAATGTAATGAGGCAAAAACGTACCGGAGTGAAACATCATTTTAGCTTTATTATAGCTGAATGCAGCTGCCACCGTTTCCACTGACTTTTAACATCTCTGACCTTTACTCTGATCCGTCTCGAACCTCTTACACCTGTTGCCAAATTACAGATGGCTCACTGGCTGTCAGCACCTCACTAGACATTTCAGAAGATCTCGCTGTCCTGCTGGCAGCTACCTCTGCTCCGGACATCACAGACACACGCTTTACTTTGGCTGTTTTAACTGTGGAGCTGTGCGGTTTTTAAAGAGGTCATAACTCCAGCAACACTTGTTCTTTATAAAACAACTTTATTCAACTGTGTGGTTTCCCAATAATTTTCCTTTAAGGGTCATTTTTGTTTCTGGAAGGAGCTCCTTGTGAAACTGGCTTGAAATCATTATTTTGGTCCATAAACAACCTTAGAAACCACATTCAATGGCAGTCTAGACATGCAAACAGCCATGCATAATTATCTGGTGTTTGGTCAAGTCAATGAAATAATGATGTGATGTGACAAATGTCAATAACCACCTAACATTGTACAGTTAAATATATTGTAATTTTAGATGAGCTGTGTGATTCTGCTTCTATTTGATTCAAATGTTTTGAGGAAAAGAGTCGACACCAGAGAGCAAGAGATCTGTTTGATATTTTATTAAAAAGTAAAGAAGACATCAGTCTAGCCCGTTTTCCTCCCTGTTGGCCTATCACGAGGTTTACATATATGGCAGTGATGTCTGTCTGACCTGGGGACACTCATACTCAACACAGAATAAAACAGGGAGAACTACGGTCTTCGTCCATAGCCTTTATTGGAAATTCTTTACATGTGAATCCTGCGAAAAACCTGCCCGACCCCAGCTTTAGAGACTATAAATATATATATAAAAAAAGGAAGTGTAAAAGATTTTTTTTGCAGTTCCTCCAAGAATAAAGAAAGCATTTACAGTCAGGTCTCATTCTTGAGAAGGGCAGTCACTTTTGCTTGTCGGTTAAAATGTCAAGCAATTGTAGTGAGTGATTGTTACGATTGTTGATCATGTCAGGAACAAAGTCGAATTATAACAGAAAAAAAACCCCAAAACCAAACCAAAAAAAAAATAAAACTGAGCGGGAAATCAGTGGCAAAATAAAATCAGTAAGATCAATAAAGTCTTGATGATAACAGATCTAGAAAAAAAACACAGAACAGCACAGCACAAAACAGACAAGGGCAAACCAACCACTGCATATATATAAATATATAAATTTATATAGTATATATATACACACATTGCTGGCAACCTCACCGAGGAACAAGGTTTTGTTTAGTGGATTTACTGCAGCAGTTTTCCTGCCCTGTGGATTTACTCAGAAAATGACTCTAAAAACAGCCAAAGTTTAGCAGATCTATGAAGCTCCCACACAAAGCAGCGAGTCAGGTGTCACTCAATTACCTGGGTACTGCTGGGAAACAGTTTTCAAAGTGCGGGAGTAGTGCGCCACCTGGTGACTATGCTGGGAAACCTTCATGAGCCTCTGAAGAGCTGGTTTCACTTTTACTGTGTCACAAAATCCATCTAAATGAACAACAGGGGCTTCAATGTACGAGCGACTACTTCAACTGTTTCTGCTGCAACAAATATGTGTTTAAAAAAAAAAAAAAAGCAAATATCTGACATGTTCTCTGCATTGACTAAAAGAGCCCCGGTTGAACCTTGCAATTTATTGGATGTGATTAAGATCAACTAACAAGTCTCATTTACAAAAAACAAATAAAATGTGCAAAAAATATCAAATATTCAAAATGCCCATTTTTCTTAACAAACATCACATTTGTTGTTTTTAAACACTGTTTACAAATGTTTATGCACATAATTTCAATCACGTGTGGTCCTGCAGCTGCTGGCATAATAGTTGCACTTTACACAAAGGAGTGCAAACTGATGGAGGATTGAGGTACCGGTTCTTTTAAAGTGGCAGGGCACTACAGAGGAGGAAGGCTGGTCAGCTCTACAAGAGTCAGGTCGCTGTTTTTGAAAACATCTCGACACCGAGAGCTGAGGTCAAACTCGTGTCTAGTTGTCTAAAATTTAGGCTGGAAAGAAAAACTAGAACTAGTAAAATCCTATCGTGTTCATTTATAAACTTGCATTTGGCCAAAAATATTCCTGGTGGCAAAATGCTTTGTACTAAGAGCGATTTGCAGGTGACATGAAAAATTCACATCAGCTTTGTTTTTTGTTGTTTTTTTTTTTTTTTTTTTTTTTTTTTAAGAACGACTTCTCAGTCTGCACAGAGGGTTTCAGCTACATTGACAGCATCTCTATAACAAGAAGTTTAAATGAAAACATGATGATTTGTGACAGATGTGGATGGCTGTGAGACACCGATTACACTGCACTGGTGTTGGGGAAGGGTACATGTAAAAACAAAGCAGGTCACACGACAACATCTTTAGTCAAATTAAACGTGTGTGTGTGTGTGTGTGAGGTTGTCAACTTGGAACAGAAATTCAAATCAAAGAGTCTTAAGAGCTATAAAGGACCTCTCATTTATCTCAAATGTCTCATTTTACTTTGTTGAAAAAGAAAAAAAAATCACCAATATTAAACATGTTACAAATATAAATCAGTTTTCTTGTCATTTTTCAAAATATGAACAGAAAATTCAATAACACAAAAATGTTCTTCTGAGGATTATGTCCCGCTGGCAGAGGGAGGAGGAGATGGAGGGTTCTTGAACATTTTTTTAGAAGAGCGGGACAGATTTTAAAGCAAAGAGAGACAACAAAACAACAAAAAAGCACCCTGGACTTCATGAGCGTTTCTGTCTCTTGGAATGTCGCTGCCGGCTGGAGCGCTCGTCCTCACTGCTCGCCCCCCCTACATCGCCTCGGCCCCCCCGCTGCCGAGTTCTCCGTGTGTCCCGCTCGCCATCACTATCCTGCTCCCTGTAATCCTTCTTGCCTGAGGTGGCAGAGGTCCGCTTACTTCTCCTCCTGCCATCATCCTCCTCATCCTCCTCCTCACTCTCGCTTTCCTCATCCCTCTGTGCCCGACTATTTCTGGTATTCTTCCTGCTTGATTTGCCATTCTGCATCTTCTTCTTCGGTTCTTCCTCCTCCTGTTCCTCCTCATCTTCATCTTCTTGTTCCTCCTCCTCCTCCTCCTCCTCCTCCTCCTCTTCCTCAGACGTTGCGGGAGCTTGGCTGATGCGTTTCCGCGAGCGCCGGCGGAGGTAGCTGAGGCCAGGCAGCAGCTTCTGGAGCAGCTCGGTGAAGGTTTGCTCCGTCTTCACCATACAGGAGAGCACGGTGCTGCCCTGCTGGTTGTACTCCTCCGCGTTGGCGAAGACTAGTTTTATGTCTTCCAGGAAGTCCTGGGCATGCCGATACGAGCCCTGGCTGCACTTTCCCAGCATTGTCTGGAAATCCATGGGCTGCGAGATGATGTCCAGGTAGTCCTCGGCCTCCTCTGAGGATACAGGCTCCCTGAGAGAGGAGCAGAGCAGGAGACTGATTAGACTAAATAGCAATAACCTCATGAGTTTCTGTGTTTCTCTTTATATTTTTAAAAGTAATGGTGACATGGGGCATAATACTAATACCAATAATGATGATGTTATATAAATGAGACAATCCAACAAATCGCATATCAGGGCTGCAGACAGTAAACCTGCCCAGTGCCATTTCAGATTTTTGTGACTGACAAACAATAATTAATGTTTGGTCTGGTATCTGCTGTCGATACTGGAGTGTATTTGGAATAGTATAATATTGTGAAAGGATTATCTATGAGCTTTGTGAAATACAAACCCGTGTTTGTACAAACTGTAGAATTCAACTGTTAGGACAATGTCTTATTATCATCATCATCATCTTTATAATATTATTGTATGCAAAAACTTGTGTGGTGACCTTTGGAAAAAAAAAAAAAAAAAAAACCCACTTTGCTTATATTTCATCACTTGTCAACATTTTGAACACAGTTATTTGCATCCAGTGTGACAAACAGAGAGCTACTGGGTTTAGTGTACATTAACACAGAGAGCCTGCTGTGTGCTCACCTGAAGGGCCAGCTGTAGCGGAACTTCATCAGTTTCTTTAGGATTTCCTCGCACCTCTCCAGCTCCAGCGCCTGCCTGCGCACACCTGACTGAGAACTCTGACGCACCTGCAGAAATCACGTGCACACACACGCACCAATTAGTACAGAACAGTAACACGATGTCTGCAGGTTTGTTAAATATCGATCAAGTCTACTGTACGTGTATTCTTTCATTTTTATGCTGTAGTGATTGACGTTTCCTACCAGTTCATCGATGTCTGCGGGACTGCTGGGACCCGTCCGCTGCCTGCTGCTCTGACTGATAGACGACGACTGTTTCTTGGATTTACTTTTTGAACTTTTCTGTCGAGACGAAGACTGCTTATTTTTCTTCCTCGGTCTCACTGTAGAGCAATGACAAAGAGGTGATCAGGACAAGAAAAAAAACTAGAAGGCAAATCATAAATTAAAAAAAAAAAAACAGGAGAAAAAAATCTGACTGAAAGTAATGAGTGTGATCAATACGATATTTTGTTTTATTCATTTAGTTTATTCACCAATCATGATGTTACTAGTTGTAACATTTTGATTATGCTGAAATTCTGCTTTTAAAAAGTACATAGCAGACTGTCACACAGTCACGCTACAAATGACAAAAATAATCACTTTTTACATGCATTACAATCCTCTCAATCCTCAACTATTAAGCATCACTGCACAAAACCTCTTCATCATTAAACTTGACATGCAGGCCTGAGCTGACAGATGGGATCATCCTGCCACATACTTTGAGTGAAACCAGAGTGAGACATGGCTTCAAAGCAGAAGGTTCAGACCTGCACTGTGCTACATGACAACACACAGACAATAGAGACGGGGAGAGGCCAGGGCCAGAAAGTCCCCGTCAGCATTCCTCTCATTCCCAAAACCTCCGCACCAAGGACCCCCCATTTCCCAAACATCAGTCCCACTTCTTAAAACCTGTGTTTTTGGAAAATTAATTTCATTCTTTGAGTTTTCACTTTTGAGTTGGTCCTTTTATGATATTAATAACCTTAAAAGGTTTTGTGATTTCCTCTCACTTATACTTACAGCTGTGCCCCATGGCTTTGTAGTCATTCTCTTCTTCATCATCTTCATCTTCCTCAGAGTCCTCCTCTTCAGACTCCTCCTCGTCGTCGTCCTCTTCGTCTGTGTCTTGGTTATAGTTCCTGCAGAAAAAGATGGCACATAAAAGACTTGAATGGTTGAGGCCGGGGTACTTGCTCAGCACTGAGGGGAGGAGACATGAGCACTAACGTTACCTTGAGCGGGAGCCACGTCGGGCCACAGTGGGCTGGCAGGCCGGGCACAGCCACTCGCCAGCAGGTATGCGGTACAGCGCCGGTCGCAGGCAGAACAGGTGGAAGGCTTTGTTGCACTCATCACAGAGGATAAGTTTCTCATCGTCACCTTGAAGAGATCGGAACAAATTACAAGGCTGAGCTAATCGAGCGATTTTAATAAATGTTCTGGTAACTCTTCCTGATCTTCACTCCCTGAACCATTTTAAACAATTTTGTTGGCATCTTATCACTACAGGTTCACCTGATGGCCTGCGGAGCTGCCAGCTCTGTATGTAGACCTGCCTGACACTACTAGCCTGTTCTGCTCTGACCCTGCTGCTGCCCTGTTTGGATCTGGGCTTAGACATCAGCCGCAGCACAGAGGGATTCTGCCTGAGCGCTAGACAGGGAACAGAAGCCTGGTTGGGTTGTGTAGCACCGCTTCACTCAAACTGTAGTCAAATGCTGATATTTTTATATGTCAGCATGCCGTATTCAGTTATGATGTGTAGTTTTATTGAGATGTCGTAGCTCATTTAAGATGGTTCATTACACATTAGGTATGTAATGTACAGCCACAAAAACATGTTACAATAGAAATCTTTCTGTCATAATGTTCCCTTTGGCTGCAGATAACATGTGATGCACTTCTTATTAAAGCACAAATTTCTTTTATCTAAGGCTAAATGAGCGACGCAAAAGTTGATGTTTGAAATATTTCTTACCTTTCCTGCGGCAGACTTTGCAGCGGGCATTCTCTGCAGACATGTCCCACTTTATGCAGGCGTCCAACATTCCCAGCAGCACATGCATGCGGGAAAAGGTCTGGGCCTCTCGGATAGCCGTCTTCCACTTTTCTACCGCCGTCGCCACCTAAAAAAGGAAAAATTTGATGTGTTTGTTTAGATTAGATTATTCTAAGGACTGGAGGCTGCTTGAGTTTTTTCTGGATTATGTCATAAGACACAAACTTCAAACCAGAGGCAGAACAATGCTCAGACACTCTCTGACCTTGGCTTCCTCTGCCAGCCTCTTCTCCTCATCCACCTCTTCAGCTTTGCTGCTTTCTTCCGCTCCTTGCTTTTTCTTCTTTTTCTGTTTGGGAGCCATGAATCCCTGCAGGAACTTTTTGATTACACAGGCCTGAATGGTGATGATGCACTCGCCAAATTCTTTCAAGCTCTCCTTTTCCTTCAACTGTTGAGGGGACAAAACAGACCAATGGTTATGAATTACAACTACATCGTTTCATGTACAATTGCAATTGACACACCATCAATTCAATGACAAATTTTATAAAACATCAGCTATTTCACAAAACAATGACAAACACAATCCAGGTTTTAATAACCTATATTCTTAACTAAGAAGACTAATCTACAAATCAAACTTAAGCTTCATGTATACACCCTGAAAAGTATGAATACATTAGGTGTTGATAGAAGGTTGCACATCAACCACGACATAGGCCGAGACAATTCTCAGTCTGCAGTCAATGCAGAAACTATGAACATCATATATTTCAGACAAACTCATCACCTGATCTTCAATGTCAATGTTGTCATCCAGGTATCCCAGGCCTCCCTTCTGAAGTCGTGATGCTACTTCCTGAATATCGCTGCGCAAGTATTTGAGCAGCTCTGCGTAGCCATCACAGGTCCTGAGGCCCATTTTACTCTTGCGGGTCAGATGGATGGAGTGGACGATGTCCTTGTACCTTTAACAAGGAAGGGGCAGCTTTGTATTCAGTTTTATGTTTACTACATCACTGCTGTCATGTTAAACACAGTACTCTGTATGGGAAAATTTAAGCAGCTCTTCTTGTCAATGTTAAACCAACAATGTAGATGGTTTTAAATGCTTTGGTGGCCCTGTATTCAATTTATTTTCAATCTAAACTTTTCTTTGTAACCTACAAGTTTGTCTCAAAGGTTTCAATATAACAAATGCCAATTAAAAAAAATACAGGCATTTCTGTTTTAACAAGGAATAGAAAGCGAAAGCTTTAAACATCTGTTAAATCACTTCAACTCATCTCTGACAGCTGCTAAAACCAGACAACACTTTAGTAGGTCTGTAGGAACGGATGGTTTCATGCTTGTTAAACTAATTATAGTGAGTGCATTCACCTGCTTTGTATCTTTGTCTTGAGTTCACTCTCTCTAACCCCCTGAGAATGAAGACTTTCCACCAGTTCATCCAGTTCAGCTGGGTTGTCACATACGAACCTGTATTCAGAAGTAGGACAGTTAGTAAGCAGAGAAAACTGTAAAAAGAAAAAGCATGAAATGAAGGAGAAGATGACAGAAGTAAAGCTCTTACCAGAGGTTCTGCCCCTGTTTGGGAACTGTAGTTTCTATACAGACATCTGCTGCTGCTCCCTGCTGGGCGCCGTCACTAATAGCACCGTCTATGCTGCCATCGTCCTTTTCAGCTCCTACAACACACACCATAAAATAATCATCGCCAGAAATAATGTGTGTGTGTGTGTGTGTGTGTGTGTGTACACATTAAAAATATTTGATAAATGACCAATTATAAGCATACATAGACTGCCAATGTGTGGCAGAGAAACATTTAAATCAACACCAATGTTTGAGTTTTAAAAATATCTTGAACGCCAGCCAATAATCGATTTCACATAGAGACAAAAAAAAAATACAAACAAACAAAAAAATGGATACAGATAACCTCAAACTTTAAGTGCTGTACCTTGTGAATCATGAGTAGCAGCCGGCTCACCGTCCTCCTCCTCTTCCACCTCCACCTCAGGCTCCACTGGGTTGTCCTCAGACGGAGGGGTGAAGCTGTAGTCGATGCTTTCGTGCACCCAGCCTTTCTCAATATACAGACCGGGAACCACATCAGAGAAAAGCCAGTACCTGGACAAAAAAAACAAACATCAAGCAAAACATAGTTAGAATTTGCTAGATATATTCAAGTTATTTGATTTAATAATTAAACAGGAAATTTCAGATGGAGGTCTTCGTCGGTCAACCAATGGAAATAGTGTCAGGTTCCCCTGCTTGTGTGCAGCACTAACCTGTTATGATTTCTGTCTGTACCCAGTGGCGTCCTGCGCATGACAAGTCTGGCTTTGGTTATACCATCCTGAAAGGCCTTCTCTGCTGCAGCCCTCTGTTTACGCATGCGCTCCTCCTCAGCCTCCTTCTCCATGCGCTCTTTAGTGGGATAGTGAAATAATGAAATAAATAAGAGTGAGGCATACTGACTTTTCTCTGGATTACTAACAACTAGATGTACATGCACAACTACACCGGTCAGTTAACCACTTTTCAGAAGTCATACATTCAGTGACGGATGAACTGCTGTGAAGTTTACCTTTGTTCTGTCTGTCCATCTCCTCCTTCTCCTTCTTGGCTTGCATGGCCATCAGCCGCCGGCTCTTCACTGAGCTGATCATGTCCTCTGGCTCCGGCTCTGGCTCCACCTTTACTTCCTTTTTGCTTTCCTTCTTATTTCCCCCATCTTTTTTCTTTTCACCTTTAAACCAAAGAAAAATGTAAGAAATTAACAAGTTGTATTGAGTTGCATTTTGTGGGTATTATAAGCTTTATAGTGCAAACGAGTGTGAAAATAAGTGGAAATCGCAATTAAAAAAAAAAAAAGTATGAAATCTTCATATTTGATTCACGACTATAGGCAGAGACTATAGGTGATTCTCGCCTACCTTTGCCCTCCATCTCCTTTTGCTTCTTCTTCTCAGCCTTCTTGCGGTCATTGACCTCTTTGAGCATTGCCAGACGCTCCTTCCACAGCTCGGCCGACCGTTGCTGCATTGAATCAACGTGGTCTTCCACTGAGTAGGTCATGAGGATGCGGTGGCACAGTGCCACCAGGAGGCTGACCTTCTCCTCGGGGCTAAGTTCAAACACTTCGATTGTCTCAAGCTTCTCCAGGAACTCACTGGTCACCACGTCATCAAAGCCGCCCAGTGCACCAGAGTCCTCTGATCCCTGGCCGCTCTCCTCACCGTGAGCATCGCATGGCCGCAGACACAACCGAGCTAGCTCTGACACCGAGTACATGGTAAGAGGGATCTCGGATAAGGGCATGTCGAGCTCGCTGTAGCCTTCCGCCAGCTCGTCCTGCAGCATCGTCTGCAGCAGCACCACGAGCACACGGTTCAGGTAGAGGAAGCCAGAGCGTTCGCCAGCCAGTGCTTCCATTAAGGCCACCGCTGTGATAGGATACTGGTCATCTGGCATCAAAAGCCCAGCATAGGAGTTAAGAAAGTCCACGACCATAGCCACGTCGCCGAACAGGGTGTTGGGCAAACCCTCGGGCATGTCTACAAGCTTAAATGTTGGTAGGGTCTTGCCACCTTCGATCTCCTGGTCCTCGTATCGGCGCGATTGTTCCCGACGGACAAGCATCTCCTTCTCGCGCCTCTCCTTGGCCTTTTCTCGTAGTTTTTCTTTGATTTCCTCACGCTTCTTCTTCATTTCTTCCTGTTTTTCCTCTTCACTCATGGCTGCCCATCGCTTCTTTTGCTCCAGCAGCTCCCAGCGTTTCTGGACTAGCTCCTTGACCTCCTCAGGTAGCCTCCCGCGGTCATCTGGTGACAAGGTCTTTGCAGCCTTTGAGATGAGGGAGGAAAGGGCGTTCTTTTTGTCCTCTTTGCCCTTGTTCTCCTTATAGTAACGAAGAAGATGGAGAGCCATAGGGTGCAAAGGCTTCCCCAGCTTAGGTGTACCCAAGCCAGTACTACGGGCTCGCTTTTTAGGGCTGCCAGCAGGGGTGCTCTTAGCCAGATGCAGCAGGGTCATCTGCTTCATCTTTGGGGTCTTGGCACCAGCCTTCCCATCTTTCTTAGAAGCTTTGAGGACGTTGAGCTTCTTATCACTGCTCTTTCCAGTTTTCTTACCCTCTTTCTTGTCCCCGGACTTCCTGCCTGACTTTGGAGTGGATGGAGCCGAGCTTTTGCTTTCTCCTTTTTTAGGAGTTCCTGAGTTCTTTACCTTGAGTGGGGAACCATTCACTTTAATTTTCTGGACAAAAAATAAAAAATAAGACAACATGAGCTTATTTAAGCAAAGCTTTGAATTTTACAGGATATGCCATAACCATTATATAACATACAAATGAGCTAACCTGCATGTGGCCCCAGATGCTGGGACTAAGGGGCATCCCCAGGGCATCTTTCTTATTCTTTTTTTTCTTCTCTCCCTTCTCATTTCCTGAATCCTCTCCAGGTGTATCAGGGGTCTTCAGCCTCTTGCTAGGTTTACCCTCAGGAGATGTCAAGCTCTTGCGCTTTGCCGAAGGATTTTCTGCTAAAAACTTCAGACGAACACAAGTGTGAGCCAAGAACAAGCAACATTTATATAATAAAAAAAAAAAAAACCACGAGTAATATGCAGAAAATCAACATTAGTAAATTACCTTTTGTGGATCAAGAAGGAAGTCACTGAATTTACTGGGCAGATTAAACTTTTTCACCAGTTCATCTTCGACCACCCAGGGGGCGCTCTCTCCCATGCCCAGCCTCAGAGCGTAGTGCCTGATGAAGTAGCGCATGATCTCCTTGGTTGGAGGGCGCTCCGTTCTGTAAAGACTGTCGACTGGGACATCACTGATCACCTGTGACACAAGTCAGTCAGTAAGATTCTACATAAATCTTAACATATCATGTACCAATGTGGCATTTTGAAAGACCAGTTCCAGGGAATGATACCAGCAGACAGGAAAACACTTGAGTAATATATACCGTCATGGTTTACAAGACAAGTCTCGTCTAGAATTGACCAGCAAAAAAAGAAGAAGACAACAGGATACAAACCTTATCCTCATTGATGAGCTTTACATCATATTTATGAGGAAGGAATTTAGGCATCGCCCATCGCTTCCTCTCTTCCTTCATGGCAGTGGGAAGTTTTCTTGGTGACCGTCGTGCTCTGTCACCTGACAGGAAGCAAAATATACAAACAGTTTAAAGGGGATTTTACTCAAACATTCTGCAAACAAGACATTCAAGAAAAAGTTGAATGTAAGCAATGTGTAAACACACATCTTGGGTCCCTGTGAAACATTTCAGCCTTCAAATTTCTAACACTTAACTTCATAAGGTTTTTTTCTATTTTTAATTTATGTTCACTTTTGTGAACTTAAATAATGCACAGTAATCTTTTTATGTAAAGTATGGTTTTCTTCATGCTGCACAACTACATTTTCCATATGCTTGGTTGTTTAAGTTTGCACTCACTGAGACTCTCCCTCCTGTTCTCCTCCTCACGGGGAGGAGGTTCCTTCCTCTGATTCTCCTGACTTGCGTTCTCCTTGTCACTGGATGGAGAGTCACAGGCACCTTCAAGCTTCTTCTCCCCCGTCTCACTTTCTGGGTTTT
Source organism: Pampus argenteus (assembly GCA_036937835.1). Lineage (NCBI taxonomy): Eukaryota > Metazoa > Chordata > Actinopteri > Scombriformes > Stromateidae > Pampus > Pampus argenteus. The sequence goes on from CM072868.1 coordinate 10,791,527, forward strand.
CTAGGGGATGAATCTTTACCACCTTTGCTCGTAAACTTTTATCCTTCCCCACCTGAAATGAAAAAAAGTGTTGGGGACAAGCAGTCAGCAATAAGACGCCACCATAAGCTCCATCAACAATGTTACACAACAATCAACATATGAGTTTACAGATTTAAAAAGTCAAACTGACCAGGAAGTCACATTCTTCACCAACAGCATACTTGGTGAGGATTTCCACCCAGGCCATTTCAACCAGTTTGTCTAAAGACACTGTGTTGTGGTGGACCATCTCCAGGACCGGCTTCTCAAACCACTGGGGATACTCCTCCTGAAGCCTGCACACAGAAAATGGTCAATTATTTCTACAAAAATAAAGTTATGAATCCCCCTCACACTGTGACCCACACTTTTTTTTCTTCGATGTAAAGTGTCTGTTTTCGGACAGCATTAAAAAAAAAACACATGCTCAGCAACCAAGGCCACGTCAGACACAAATTGATCATGGGTGTAGTATAATCTATTCATGACATGTGATTTCTGTCATATTGCTCCAGATTTCTTCCAATTCCACAATCATCACAAGAACCAGAAGATTACATAACGAAGCAAAAAAAATAGCAACACTGGCCAGTAGGGGGAGTCAAATCTGTTGTCTGATATAATTAGACAAGAGCTTAAATACAGTGTCTGATCCTGAGCGACTTGAGCTCGGGCCAGCTGAGCACTACTCTGTCTTTGCTGTGATATCTCTTCTGGATACACATGTAGTTTGGTTTACATTCCTCTCTGACAGGACATAGGTACGCCAGTATATTGGTGATAAGTGAATCAGCTGTGCTACGCTAATCGTTATACCTATTTTCCTTTCACAGATCACAATAAAGGAACCTTTAGCAGGCCACTGCCGATTCAAGGATGACTCAATCACACACACACACCCTCTAAATAGAATGAGAGGAGGAGCACCAGATGTATCCAATCATAGCAAAGCTCTAGGCCGTGTGACCTTCACTAGCGAGTACGGCTCTTTCATGATACTACTGAGCTACCGTCAGAGAAGCAATTAGAAAGAAAAGTGTTGTTTTGTGCAAATGGATCTAAATACCCAGCAAGAGAGATAAGATAGATAAACAGGAGACACGGTTTTGACATCCGAATGTAAAGCGATGCCGTCCATTGAATGCTAACTGTGTATTATTCACAGGTACACCTTTTTATTATGAAATATACAGCCTCCACAAAGTCTGGATAGGCCAGACCATACACTTGAAACATCATCAGCAGCAGAGCAGACCAGTGGCTCTTATTTCACAAGGTGGATGGAAACATGAATACAAAAACACAAACTCTGGATTGAATACTAACAGTTCGGTGACTTCTTGTTCCTCCTCCCATGCTTCTTTGTGTGTCAGCTGGTTGCTCCCAGTGCTTTTGCATGTCCAGATGCGCTCATCATACCTCTGCAAGCGTGCCTCATACTCTCTGTACACATTTCGTCAAGGAAATTGCAGTATACATGTGAAGACATGATATCCCCCTTGTTTATTTATTATCTTATTTGCTTACCAATCATGAGCGAGCCACCCATGTTCCATTGTTAACCAATTAGTGTCACTGATGTCAGTGTGTTATAAAGAGGCTGAGGCCAGGGGGGCACCCATCATACACAAACACTATCTCCATTACAAAAAGTTAAATGCATAGTTATACACCATTATACACTAGAACAAAAGGTGAGATCACATTAATTATTATTATAATAATTATCCACAAACACTAGAAAAGGAAAGAAAAAAGGTCAACACTCCCGTGGGTGGTTGAATGGAGTTTGTGTTGCATCTGCTGAAAGTAAAACCATACAATGGGCTGAACAAGATTGTCAATTGTCAAAGTCAAAGTAGATGGGAGAGCTTGAAAAGGTACACAGAGGCCTGGGCTTCACATACTGTAGCTTCTTCTTAAGGAAGACACAAAGTCATGTGAACAACCAATCTGTTTTACTGCACCCACTTTTATAACAACTTAGCTACACATACAAATGTCTATAAATGGCCACTTTAAAGCACTACGTGTGTCTCATTGAGTCATCATAACTGACTCCATACGCAAGTGACGTTTACGGAGCTCTGCCATTTAATGTTTTCATAGAAACGCCTAAACAAGAACGTAAAGTTTCCAAACTATTACACAATAATGAACCTATATACCTCCAGAATAATGCACTGATTCAGCAAGTAGACGTGTCTGTTGTCCACCTCAGCAACTAACGTTGATAGCCGACTATCCAGCCGATGAAGCAGACGACGGCTATTGTGACATAATAGGACGCCTAACGTTAGTTAGCAACCTGCTAGCTGCTGACAGCGGGGACGTAAAAGCTGAAAGTGAAATTACGACTTTTAGCAGCTCTCCATATTTCACTAAGCGTGCTAATTGTGAATTTGTGTGCCACATAAATTCACATTTTCAGCTAGCTAACTGAAATAGATAGCTAGCTACAATGAGTGGTGTCAGTAGAATAAGCTAGCAAGCCTGTCATCCAAGAGTGAAACTGTGCACATGCGGGGAAACACCAAATCCGGAGAAAATGTCGGGTAACATCTAAGTGTTTATCGTTAGCCAGCTTTCTGTCCATAGTTCTTAAAGGGTGAAGCCAGGTAGACAAAGACACATACACAAGCCGAGACTGAGCATCAGCATCAGGTTTTAAAGGATACTCTTTGTTCCTGAAGGCCTCCTTGGTGTGCTCGATGATGTACACCTCCTCTCCCGGGCCTGGCGGCTCGGCTAGCGGCTTAGCTAGTGGATAAGGTTTCCGGCCCAGCAGCGGTGCCATTGTAAAATCCACAAATGGCACTGGTGCCAAAATATATAATAAAATCACCTAGCAAAAAACTAGCACAATGATATATAGTAGTATGTCCTTAACATGTATCCAAAGTGCAACGTAATAATCAGCCTAACGATAGCACGTATCACGTTACCGCCGGCAGGCCCGGCTCTCAACGTGGAGCAGCTAGCCGAGCAGCTAGCGGAGGCAAAACAATAACAGACCACTTCTTGCCTCCCGCCTCACCGCAGCCGTCTCCTCTGGTCTGGCAGCGGCGTCATGATGGGGTTTTTACACAATGTCTTGAGATACAAAACAGGCTGCTCGATGATAGTTGGTAAACTTTTCAGTTCCTCCGGATGAACGTGAAAGGATGCAAACCACACCGAAATCAAACTCAGAGCAGCCGCCGAAGAAGAGATCTGGCGCGCCGTGCAACTCCTAAAGTCTTTACAAACTAGGCCTGTTCTCGCGTAAGTAATTGTCTTTGTAGCATATTCATTTTGTCGGAGCTTCTTCTTTTTAGATAACAGTACTAACAATTCTGGCAAAACAGAAACCGAGATCAATCAAGAGGTTAATTCCTTGTTGAAATGGCGGGAGTTTTTAGTCCGCCGGTACAACTCCTTTCGCCCTCAGACCCTCCGTTTCCCCGGCAGCAAGCGGCGTCGCACACATGTCCCGCCCTCTCTGAGCGCCCATTGGCTCTCTGTGTGAAGCGCCCTCGTCCAGTTTATACAACACAACCTCTCATTGGCTGGTGTGGCCTATCTATTGTCAGTCTGGGACAGCCCTATTCAAATAAGCAACGCCCATAAGACCATATAAATTAGAGGTCAGCTGATGACAATAAAGATGGATATGATCCATTTAACGCATTAAATACTAGAAACATATTACAATATTTAGATTGTGTGCTCATTGAAACTGAAGTAGGTTTTATTTATCTGTGAATCATCACATCACCCATTGTCTGGGCTCCATTTTGAACAGGTCTGATTAGACAATAGGACAGCCCATATATAGGCCTGCCTTCATAATATATCACAATCAGGATCTGTTTATTGTATGCAGGATACAAAGACTTTGTCTTGGCGTTTTCTCCCACAAACACAACATAGAATAATATAAATATAACAAGACTAAAGCAATAATCATTCAATGAACAAAGTACTATTAAAATTAAATGATAAATACATTTATTTACAAAATAAAAAAATGAATAATAGTTTTGAAATGGGATATAAAACTTTAAAAGAAATATATATATATATATATATATATATATATATATATATATCATTATATATATAGTGCAAAAAATTAAATGTGATATGATATGTAGAGTGATTTGACTCTAGATATTATGAAGATTAGATTCCCAACAATACAGCATCACTGAATTGAAATGGAAAATAGCATTTATTATGATTTACAAAACATCTTCAGTTATAAACATGGGCAAATTATATTATAAATATTTAAAAAGCATTTATTCTTGCATGTGATAAGCTAAAACAAGATCTGTTCCAGAAAGGGCATCCAATTTATATATAATGGCACATCTAAACATCAATCTGGATAAAGCTGCACATTTAACACCTTTTCAAAATGTCCTGTAAAACTAAAAAAAAAGAAACCAATAATGTGATAGAATTTGGAAACATGCATGGTAAAGTTTAACTGCATAAAGAGTAAATCAGACATTTACAGCATATGGATGGCAACACACACTGTCTATTGCAGTGACTCGCCACAGAAATCCATTTTAAGAATCATTAAACAAACAAACAAAGACTTAGCAGTAAAAGCTTTTGCATTTTTGTCATATGCTGAAATGTAATAAGTAATATTTGCGTATTTAAGACAAGAGAACCTCAGAATAATTTTGAAAGCTTCGCTAATTTGACAACAACCGAGGACAGGTTTTGTGTGCATTTTGACAAAGCTATTATAAATAAGCTATCTCAGAACAGCATTTTCTCCTGTGCAAATCTTCTTTAAAGGAGGAGCTCCTGATTCATCCAATTCTTCCTGTTGAATGAGAATAAACATATTTCAACAGGTTACTTACAATAAATATTAGCACAGTTAGTTGTGTTGTGTTAGTAGTCTTTCTTGAAATCATTTTCAGAAAGTCAACCTGTGTCTCTGGGGTGCTCCGTCTGGCAGGTCCTGATGAAAGAAGGTCCTCCTTGATCAAAGTCGGAGGCTCATCGGCCCCTTCCTGTCCAGAGTGTACTGGTTCTGCATTAACATGGGAGTCATGGCATTTTATCGTCATTAATTCAGCTTTGACAATGAAGGAATACAGAAAAAAATGATAAAGATATGTAAATGGTTTTGTTTTATTGTTTAGAACCGTCAATTAAATACAGCAAATTGATTGAATAAATCCCTAAATTCAGGTTTTGTTTGGTGGCTTCATTGGGGATTACAACTCCGTGATTTTAAACTCTAGAAGTAATGGGATTATGTGCACTAATTGTGTGTATTTCTTTAAATTAGTAGGAATCATGTGACACACTGAGTTCAAAGATGCTTGATAGAGCCATCCACATACCATCCACACTCTCCTGGCCGAGCATCGGTGGCTGAGAGTCTTCAGTTCGGAGGCTCGAGGAATGTGGAGGGCTGACCTGCTGCGAGCTGGAGGTGCTGCTGCTGTTATCCATCTTGGGCTGGTAAACGTCTGACAGAAAGCTCTGGTTGCTGTTTTCATCTAAAGCAGAGAGCAGAGAAATTCTACTGAACATCAGGCGACAGCTTCAGCTCTTGCGTGAGTTTGGTCATGGTTTGGCATTTTGACATACTGTATGTACATCGTCATGCATCCAGTGGTTCTAAAATTTTCACTCAGCAATCTTGCCTTTGGCTTTATTTCAATAAATATTCAATTGATCCAATTTTTCGTCAAAGGGAAGAGAGAAGAAGAAAAAAGTCCAAAAACTGAAAACAGATTTGTGTATCAGAATTTTTTTTTTTCTAATCCCATTAATCACCTCACAACCCCTCAGATTTATCCAGTGACCCTTTGGAACCCAACCAGCATTAATAATCTAACAATGCCATATAATAATATATCAGTCAGAGGGATGAAATTAGTACTAATACTTTAAGTACATTTTGTTGCTAATACATATGTACTTAAGTAGGATTTTTCATGCATGATGTTTGCTTGTAAATTAGTATTTTTACATTGTTGTACTGGTACTTTTACTTAAGTAAAGGATCTGAATACTTCTTCCACCACTGCACCACACTCACCAGTGAAATCCAGTAAGGTGTTAGTGTTTTCCAGGACCACATCTTTTAATCCTCTGGCATCTCCACCTGTGGATTTTGTGCGAAATATCTGAGAACAGAAAGTGGATGCTCAAATTAGACTACTTTATTTATTTATTTATTTATTTATTTTATAAAAACAGGGAGATAATTGACAGAGACCCCCACCTGCTTTGTTTCTGTCACTGGCACCCACTTGAATATGCGTAAGGATGTGTCTCCCACTGTCACCCATTTCTTCTCCCTGAGGATGAAATTAGTTTGACTAATTTTAGACAGGAGCTCAGTTTAGGTGTAACACTATGTAATCTGCTTTAATCTGTATCATGACATACAGTATACATGCTTATGTCTTCTCTGTCCTCAGCAGATATAGCAGCTAATCAGATACCCTGCCCTGATCACTTATGCCGCTGTGTTTACTACATGTATGTGAAGATGATGGGAAATGGTCGCAGAGTGTTGATTAATTGTCGTTATGATGAGACTACGGGGCGGTCGTGTGATACATAGCTCACAGCATGTGAGGCTGTAGCCATATTGACAGCTCTCGGCGGAAAAAACTCACATAGCCCCGCCTCTTCTGTCGTACGGGGGCACTGATTGGTCAGCACCTCCGTCAATCATCTAACTTTTCCGACTGAAGTTTGTTGAGCGACGCAGCAGATATCAGCCAACAGTCTACTAATACATTTCCCTCCATATTGGGCCCCAGACAGCATACATACCATTTCCGCACTTTCTCGATGGCCGCCAGGACCTTTTTAATGTCATCTTTAGCCCGACTTCGGGTCTCAGCGCGGCCTGATCGTCCCGACATCTTGGTGCTGTTATGATTCATCTACAGATGCATCTGAAAACTTCAAGACCAAGCCCCAGTTCTCCGTTACAGCGGTAATCTCGCGAGATCTCATACTGTCAGTTTTTTTTTTTCAAGCTTCATCATCCTTGATATGCATACAGTAGGTATCGTAACGCTATGGGTTGTTTTTAATGATGTATTTTTGATTATTTGTTTATTTATCTGACATAGTTGGAAGTTTCTATTGATAGTTTTTGAAATCTGTCTTAAAACAACAGTCACGTGCCTAAATGAACATTAACACAGGGGTTTCTAGCCATAATCATTCCTACTGACCATCAGATCTCTTCATAATGCACTTACAGTGTAGACTAAATAAATGATGTGAGCCTCCTTCTGTGCACAAATGTCTTTAAAAGTTTACCTGAAGCTAGTCTGAAGCTTCTGCCATTCAAATTAGTCGATTCAAGTAGATATATTTCAATGTTTTTGGTGCTAAATTTCCTCTTTTTGTTCCAGCGTAGTTCAAGAGAAACACAAAGAGGGAATCTGATGCTAAACAGATGTAAATGTGTCAGATATCTACTTGATATGACTAACTCAGACTGATGAAGCCTCATAGAAGATTCACATCAACTTTTAAATGCATTTTTGCACAAAGTGACTGTGGACACACTGGATTTTGATTTTTAGTGTAAAGTATGAACAGGAGGAATGATGACAGGGAGGAAAACCTCTTTCACTGCTCTCATCATATGGACTGTTGTTAAATACATGTGACCCATTGCTTTAATGCCTTTATGTAAACGTCTAAAATACAATGCATGAAAAATTATGCATTGGTTCATTTTTCATAATTCCCTCCAATATTTCATAAAATAAAGTAAAGATAGAGATTTGTGTCACAGACCTTTGGAGGGGGTTGGACTTGTATAGGTTAGGAACCACTGATATTGGCTGGTTATTACGATGGCAGTTACAAATGTTGTTAAAAAGGTTACTAGTTTCTGCTTAATCAAGTCCATTCAGTCTGCAAATGTAAAAGGTAGGTTGCTAATGAAGTAATTTTTGCATAGACGCTATAAAGCACTTAAAAAATATATATATGTGGTCAAAAAAATAGATTGTTTTTTTGACCACTGACCATTGTAATTAATAGAAATGCTTAAACACCAGCCAGCCATTCATTGATAGTGAATAATAACTGATGCATAAAGTGTTGGTAAATGATTCATTAACCATTAATAAAGCCATTTGTTACAACTTATTAATCTTGTATAAAGGTTGCCATCTGAAGTAGTTATGCTGTAGAATGAAAACTTCAAACTGGTCCTCCTTTTTTTCTTAAATTCTGGATTTTATTTACTACTGTATGTATTTAGACAACAGTATACCAGCTTAGTTAAATGTTCACCTGTTCCCATGTTTGTCCAGCTGGGGGCAGCCTTGAGCCATGCAGAGCAAACAGGGTTCCTCCTGTGTCAGAGCTACTTCAGACTCATGTGGTGCAACAGCTGAAAAATGAAATTAACATTTATAATGTTTCTTTTTTTGTGATCATCAGATTTTTGTTCAGATCTGTTATGTTTTAAAAGCTTGTTATATTATTCATTGTGTTAAATCTTCATCTGAAAAGTAACTAAAGCTGTCAAATAAATGTAGTGGAGTAGAAAGTACAATATTTCCCTCTAAAATGTAGAAGAGTGGAAGTATAAAGTAGCATCAAATGGAAATATTCAAGTACAAGTACTCCACAATTGTACTTAAGTACAGTACTTGAATAAATGTAGTTATTTTCCACTACTGGAACACAGTGTGGTTACAGTGAGACTGAATATTAGCCAACTTATACATAATCAACAAACAATAAAGGGTCAGTTGTATTCTTATAAAGATTTATATTTATATTTGATGTGTTTGATTCCAGTATATAACAAGCCTAGACATCCATGCTGCGCTGCCCTGGTGGAGGAGTCTGTGACAGCTGTGTGTCTGTGAGAAAGTATCCAAACAACAAACCAACCTTATCTTATCATAATGGAACTTGGACTCAGACGTGATACAAACCCCAACAGATGGCTGTAGATGTCCCTCTGAACACTAAATGTTTTGTGCAGCAGTAGAAAGCAGACACTGTGAGTTTTGTGAATTGTCAGTAGTTAACCACACATACCACTTCTGTTGTTTTCTGATGGTTCACCTGTCCTCACCAAGAAAACGTGTTTGTAACAGTCGTTTCCTGCATGTTTTCCTACTACATTTGCTACATTTTAACAATGTAAAATATTAACTAGAGGGTGGAAAATGTCACCTGTCCTCTAGTTGCAGTTAATTATGCATGATGAGAGTGAATTAATTATGACCATAGGCTACATATTGTACTCCTAATATAGCATCGAGTTACAAAAAAGTTGGACTCAAGGCTTTAGTGTATCGAGATAATGTTGTAAAACAGCTGTATTTTACACGTTTAATTGATCAGTAACGTTGCAACATGCTGGTTAATGAGCGCTTTATTTTGGTGAAAGCGGAAGTGGCGTGTTGCTCTAAGTGTGTCCGACTTGACGTGGTGCCGCTCAGGCTGCTCCTGTCATTGACTGGGTGTTGGACAGAAAGGCCAAATGGTCCAGTGAACAGGGCGACAGCATGGACAGCTGCCCGCCATAGTTCATGCACCTCTTCCTTTTTAACAGTCTATAACGCCTGTTTATCAGCTGAAAGTAGTTTGTTGTTTTTTTTACTCCTACTCGCTGCTGTGTTTTTCACAGACGACAATGGATCGAGTGAAAAGCTCCATGCAGCAAGTACCCAACGCTATCCCCAAAGTGATCCGACGGACAGGAGGGGCCAACAGCCTGGAGCTGGAGAAGGAAAACTTTGAGAGAGGGCAGGTATGTGAGCAGAGCGTCATATTCAATTCAAAGCGTTGGATGAATGTGCTGTCTGTCTGTCTGTCTGAGAGCATAATAATAATAATAATGTCAGGATGTTTGCTGTCAGCTCCTTAAATCAAACGATGCATTGTGAGATTCTGTCTGAAGTCAGAAATTAAGCCATCCAATAAAATGTTTGTTGTTGTTTTTTAATTTAACATATTTTTCTCAGTAAGTTAATGCCTCCATTGTGCATACTTACAATGACTGATCAGGATCATGGCTTATTTCACTGTTAACTTTCACTGATGTCAGTCTGTAATCAGCAGACATACCAATGAGCCCACTGTACAACAACAACAAAAGAGCTGTTGAAATGTAGGTCAATGGCCTTTTTGAGTTCAGATAACTGTGCTTTTTAGCCTATATCTGCTGGATACACCAGACAAGAGTGATCCAAGCTGAAGCTGTGAGAGCCGCACCATGTCTGACAGGCTGTCAGTGCCTTATGGAGGCCTACAGTCACTGTATCAGGATCAGTGTGCATCATTTCAAAGCTAATATATCTGATTGTTATGTTTAGCTTTAATAGAAAGGCTGCTGGTGAATAGTACATGCACTGAAGGTCTTTCCCATGTATGTATGTATGTATGTATGTATGTATGTATGTATGTAGGCAGGCTGCTGTTATGCTGTGGAGCCTGCTTGGTTGTCCCCCCTCCCCTCTCCTCCCCTCTCCCCAGACCAGGCACAGGGGAGAGAAAGTAGGTCAGATGAACCAAGGCAGACAAACTGCCATGGCAGTGCTGTAACATGTTTCTCCCATTTACACCCGCTGCTGCTAAACTAAACAGTGCAGTCAACACAGCCTAAATGTGCACAGCGGGTATTTGGCGATTCTGGGTCTAGATGGTCGCAGCCCCCCAGCCCCTCCAACCCCCCCCCCATACGTCGCTCCTATCCGGGACAGTAGCAGCGTGGATTAGAGGCAGGATAAGACACATGCGTGGCTTTATGTGTCCCGAGCCGAGTCTGGTCACTAGGTCACTGTCAGGCTCACATCCTCTGGAAGTATGTCAGCATCACAGACAGCAACGTGATACATGAACATCTTGGGCCTCGTCACTGCGTGCAGTTCTGATAGCTCTGTTAGCATATGATTTTGGCAGTTTCTTATATTTTAATGCTGTCAATCATCTGAGTTCACTTAAATGAAGCAAAAAAGCTCTGCAGTTGGTCATCAATGCAAACCAGCCCGCTGCCAGTATTAAAGACGCTAAAAATATTCATGCAAGCTGAAACAAGCCATAGTTTGATTTGCTGCTAGACATGACCAGACTAGCATGACTTTCAGCAGTATTGTTCTTGACTCCGGTGCCAGTTTCCTCACTGTAAAGCTGTAATGGTATAATTTCCTTCTGTTTTGTTTTTCTCATGCTTGATTTTTGACTGCGGTCCCACAGTGCTGTGGCAGGCGGTGCGGGAATCAATGAATCTGCTGTCTACTTTACAGGGGATCAGCGAGAGATAATCTCATCTGATCTGTTGTGCTCTAAAGCTGCCGAAATCTGCAGGGTGTCTGGTTTTCACTCCCTCTGTTGAAAAGCAACTGTCTGTTTTGTCTTTTACCAAGTGCACAAAGTTGAAACCGTAATGTTTATATTGATAAATATAAAATAGTGGACACTTTTTCCATATTATTCACATGCACTTGTAAATTTGTAAAATTTGTTTGTTTTTGTTAGACATTTTTCTAGAGAGACACTGTCAGCGGTAACAGTAGATTATACAGTATCCGTCATCCCGTGTGTGTGTTCAGCATCGCATTCAGTATTCTGCAGTTACATGAATTGACTACACGCAGCCGGTTCTCTAGTTTCTCGGATTTAATGCTTTAGACGTGTAAAAGTGTGAGAACTGCTTGCCTATCTGTCAGTTGAGTTGGGTAAACAACCAGGGTGTGTTCAAAATCCTCTCTGTCATAGTGCCCACACAGCGTTATAAAAAGAACAGGGCAGCCAGATAGCACACAGCGCTCGCTTTTAATGACATGTTTAGCCTCATAATAGCAGCTGACTCTTTAATTTAGAGTTTAGAGAGGGGGGATTCAACCTTTGGTGTGTTTGTCTCGGGTATGTCTTGGTTGTTTGTTCTACTATGTGGCCAGTAGTGGTTAGAAAAACCAAGTTTATACTGAACAACACATTTTATAGTCTTTTATCTTTAGGCTCCAAAATGTCAGCAGTGTCTCCTTTTTCCTCGATTGCGAAACAGTCCCAGAGCTGTCAGAGGCCAGAGACGGCTCCTCATTTGAAAGCTGGTGCAGGCAGTAATCTCTGGACCGATATGAACCATAATTAGTGCTTGTGGGGCACTAGTTCCTCGGCTTGGACATGCAGCGTGAGCCTTAAAATAAGCCAGCCTCCTCCTTCTCCTGTCCGCACAGAGGTCTCTGCTGTTGGTATGTGGATGCATGTATGTGAGTACAGTATGTGTGTGCACCAGGATTAGGGCCCCCTCTTTAGTACTGCTTGGTGCCCTGGCAGCTGTGGAATTCAGGGGAGGAGCGGGGCTGTGGCCCCAGGCACGAGCAGGACTCAGCAGGGCGGACGTAGACAAGCATTTTTTTTAATCTCCCTGTCTCTCTGCCTCCCTTTTTCCTCTGTCTTTTGTCTTTCTCTTTGCCCTGTTCTCCCCCCTCCCCTCCCCCGCCCAGCCCCCTCCATCACTCATTGTCTTGAGTCTCCCTCACCTTCTTCTACATCCTGCAATTCAAAATGCAGAGAAGTTATAGAGGGATATCCGCATGCATGCAATACACACACAGACATGCAATCATGAAAGAGAGCCCATAAAAAGCACTGAGGCAGCAGAAACAGCAGGCGGTGGTTTGTGGCCTCATTGCACCGATTGGCTGTGGAATAATAGAGCTGGACATGAGTGACAGGTCAGTAAGTGGAACAAAGTGCACTGATGAGTTCCTGGCGGCGTAAACAATGGCTTTGATTTACAGATTCTTCTGTGATAGGCAGCACAGTAAAAAGTGCAAAAGGAGAGAGAGACGGAGATAGAGTTTTGAGTTTTGCTTTTTGTTTCACATGCGGCCGCGTCAACCTACATCGTCTCTGTGGTCTGCAAATTAGCCTGCTTCAGTATGAGTGGCCTCACATTAAATAATCACCCGAGTAAAACTGCTCAGCTGTGTGTGTCGTTCTGTACAGACGATAAGGTTGAAATCAACACCACTACATTAACAAAGTTATCTTCTGTTATCACTGTACCGGTATATCAGGTTGTGGTAAAAGTATGCAAAAACACATTACATGCATTACTTCATGAGACAGAACTCTGTATGCAAAACAAAACGTCACAGTTGTTGGGTTTTTTCTTCCCTTTTTCTTTTCTTTTAAAAACAGAATTTTGTTGAATGATCACCACGATATGATTGTTTATAAGGATATAATTCCCCTAGAATTTGATAAATTATCATTGTGAATTATGCCAACTCACATGGATTGTTGTTAATTTTTATAACATGTCAAAAAGAGAGCTCATTTTTTATTGGCTAAAACAAAGTAGAATTTCACCAGCTGTACTGCAGCAGACTAGCTCATAAATGAAATGCTCTTGTAGCATATAGAGATGATGGAGGAGTGGGTGGTAGGTTTCAGTATTATTGATGCCTTTCCTTTTTGAATAACGCATGACTAAGCAGTCATTAGGAGCCCGCCGTAGCCTGACGTTACACCCACGCCAAAATACTTAAATATGACAAACTCCAAGCTGTGAGCATAATTATTTTTTTATACTGGAAACATGCATATCTGTGTAGTGCTCTGCATGTCATAACCTCAGGATCAGTCTAGAGTCGCATACGTCTTGTCATCAATAATACAGCTACCTTTTTCAGTTTATACATTTTTTATAGAAAAGATTACACCCCATATGTGATGTTGCAGGAATTCAGTGTTTCCACAGTTGTGAATCAGCTTGTGTTTCACAGCAACATAATCTGTGTACAGGATTAGAACGAACAACAGGTGTGGGTTATGACAAGAACTGTGCTTTAGTCCATAGGTGAGGTGAAACTTGAGAATTAGCTTGATGGTTTGAGAGCTTGAGTGAAACAGGCAGAGACAGAGTGGGACTGTTATATGTGAGAAATGCTCTGTGACGCTGCCCTCGGCGAAGGGCCCACGTCGTACCAGGAAGTGAGGAGCCTCTGTGGAAAAGAGCCGGCATTGTCTCCAAACAGACTGTTTATGTTCAGCAGCCTGGAGGTATAATGTGCAGCCCTGATGGTATAATGAGTAGCATATTGATTATTGTCACCAGCCCCGCCTCAGTTGGTCAGCTGATGGCCCGTGATTGTACAGAAATGCCGTTTTTTTAAAACTGTTGTGAATTACAGATGGGTTTTGTAAGCGTACTGTTTCTGCTGCGATCAAGAGTAGCGTCATTATCCTTTAATGAACCAATTTACGTTAAATCTTTTTTTTTTAATGGGCCGATTCATAAGAGTTTTGCTGGTAGTTGAAATGTGGGTTCTTAAAAAAAGTTGAAATAGAGAACATGCATGCGTCAGGCTCACACACACACACACACACTCACAGACACAACTGCATTGCCTTAAATATAGAAGATTTTGTTGGAGAGTCTCAGAGAAACCAGATGGGGGCATCAGTTACCAAGTATATTGCTCTCATGGTGGAAGCTGAGCTTTTTTTCACCTTTTCACCTTTATCAATATCACTGAAATCTGGATGAAAACATAAACATGAAAGAGGCTTCAACTGTGTGCTTATAAAAGTATTTTAGTATTTTCTTTGTGGTGTTTCTGCAACTAACAATTCTTTTTATAATCAATTAATTGATTAGTCTTTAGGTCTTTAAAATAATAGGTCTTTAATAAAATATATAAAACGGTGCTCACTGTTTCCCTAAACCCCAGATGCAACCTAAAAAAAAGCAACAGTCCACAAGCCAAAGATATTCAGTTTACATAGACATCATAATCATAGACGACTAAAGAAACCAGAAAATATTCACATTTAAGACACTCGATCAGAGCATATGTTTCTTTAAAAAAATGATTAATCGATTATCAAAATGATGTCATGATTAATCTTTGTTGATAGACTAATCGTTGCAGCTCTCATGGTGATACTCATTTGTGGTTATGGTCACATGTTGTGTACAGGTGTGTGGCTTTAATCAACCCTGCTGCTGCAGGTGAGGTGCAGCAGCCAACATATGAAAACACTGTCTGTCCCACCTCCTAATAAAAAGGAGTCACAGTGGAAACTGAGCTGCACTTCCTTCCTGGACCCCCACCCACCCACCCACCCCTCTCCCCCCCTCCCTTCCTCCCTTAGAGAGACCCTGGCGGTCCCCGGACCCCAGTTTGAGAACCACCGGGGTTGAGCCATCCCACTCGGCAGGCCCCATGCTACTATTGTCCAACAAGAGAGCGGGCTATTTGCAACATAAAGGTAGCCTACTGTTGGTGCACGTAGCCGCTATGTGGGCTGACACATGTGCAGGGTGGTTTTAAGGTGGAGCAGCGGAGCTCCTCTGTGTCTGTGCTCCCACACAGCTCGCCTTCTTCTCGGCTGTCGGATGCTGGAAATACTCGCCGATTAACGGAGCGCGTCTGGGGCTCGGAGAGAAAGAAGGGACGCGGAAGGAAGGAAGGAAGGAGAAAGGAAGGATAGGGGAGTATTTTAATACCAAATCGGGACACATGTTGAGCTAACGGCCCGCTCCACCTCCCCCTTCCACCTCCTCTTCTCCTCTCAAATGCATTTGTTGCCTCAATCGTTTTCCCGTTACTAATTACTCCGCGTCAGGATAAGAAAGCAGCGGATCTCCTCTCCGGCACCGAGGATCCTCACCGTGTGTGTGTGTGTGTGTGTGTGATTTTTGGGGGGTTGGACCATCATGGATCTCAGTAAAATTGTAAGTGCTAAACATTTGTTTTCCTTTTTTTTCATTCACTTAAATCAACAACGACAACAACGTATAGATCGAGGCTTTGCATGCTTTTTGGGGAGGTGGGGGTGTTGCGCGCACACACACACACACACACACACACACACACACACAGCAGCGACTGCTCTGTGCAAGCAGGGACTTGTTGTTGTCTGTAGATTATTGTAGCTAAATGTGACCACAGGAAGTTTGGTTTATGTTGTGGAGAAAAAAAGGCATGAAGGTCTGAGCAGCCAGCGTTTACTACAGTGGTTTGCAAACTGAGGCACGGGGTCCTTGAAGGGGTCCCATGCAGCTAAATGGAAGAACAGTCCACTGTAATGTGAATCTGTTAGCATATCCTCATCTTCACTGAGAGCATAGACAGACAACAGCAACACAAAACACCATTGGGGACTTAATTATTATTATTATTATTATTATTATTAACACATAAGCATCTGTTTTGAGTCAGAGACATGAAAATGTTGCCCACAGCTTTCTGCCTCTGTCTCCAGCTGGAGGCGAGTGGTGAAAGTTCAGCAAAACGAAGCTAAAATGTGACACAAATGTTAATTATAGATTGTTTTAATGTCTGTTGCAGGAAAAAAAACAACTCAAAGGCACATCTGATATCATACATCCGTTGTGTTGGACAAACTCAACAGTATGAATTAAAAGTCCAGTTAGATGTTATCACAGCCAGATTACAACGATATGTAACAGTGTGGAGTTGAATACATATTTGCAAGTTACATAAACTCACACGTATCTGCACATTTGTCTTGGCTTTGACTCTTGTGTGCTGCGAGTGATGCGATAAGAGACTTTAAAGACATGAAAAGTGTCCAGAGTGGACTAGAGCAGGTGCACATAAGTCAAAGCAACAATAGCGGCCTTTCACCACCAACATGGATGGGACGGATGTACTTTTAGCAATTGTATAGGTTGTATAGGTGTGGGGGAGGGTGGGTGTGTGATGAAAGCACACCCAGACTCCTCTTTCCAAAAGGAGACTCTGGGAAGTTTGTATGGAGGAGATACTGTGAGGAACAATAGAAAGAAATGGTGCACAATGACGATAAAACGGGCAGATGTAGGCAGTCGGGTTTTATAATGAAACAGGAAGATCGTTCTCTGATTGCTGGAATAAATCTCAGCTGCCTACATGAAGTCGGTCGGGGCATATAGAGCAGACATGCTGTAGGAGTAGTGATTGAAATTCTCCACACTCATCCATTGAGTTGAGCTGCAGAGTTGTTGTTGTTGTTGTTGTTTTCTTTCAGAAAACCTCTTATCAGGACAGTGCTCAGTGTTGTGGATATATATCTGAAATCCTCAAGGCTGCTCTGAGGTTGTTTTGGCTGTGCAGCATGTATTTAGAAGACACAGTGGTATAAAAACAAAGTTCAGTGAAATGAAAGAGCAGGCAGACTTTACGCTCCTATAATGCACATAAGTCAGTGGTGTACAGTAGAGCCTGTTAGATTTAAGAGGAACTTGATTGCGTGAAGATTTTACATGCTTTGTTCAGAGATGCATGATGACACAATTTCTTCTATACATATCAAACATGATCATGTTCAGTGTGACTTTTCGGTGCTGGTGCTGATAGGGCAGAGTATGACATGATGATATTTCTATCAGTGGACTTTGACTCTATCAAGACTATAATTATACTCTACCTGTGAGACTTTGTGTACAGGAAGATGTCTATAAAAGTTAGAACCCGTCATGATTCATTTCTGAACACTACTGTGAGCCCATGTGTAATCTTGCTATCTCAATGACCTCAGCTCAGCTGTGAGACACGTAAAAGTTATTTCAGACATCCTTTTCTTCCATTTTTGGGGGCATTTTTTGTTTTTTTGTTTTTTTATTTTCAGTGGAGGCAGACAGAAAGTGTGGACATGCAACAAGCTGAAATAATACATTAAATGCACCTTAACAAATTGAGTTGTTGCTGTTTGCTTCATGAGTTTTAAAATTGTGGGTTTAATTGGTATCAGATCACTACACAAGCCATCATCAAGCCCTTAAGGAAAACACACACACACACACACAGCCTCTATGTGACACAGATGTTTCTTTTTATAATGCGTCTTTGTGACATCACCAATGAAGGTTGAGCTTCACACGAGGCTGCAGAAGGCCGTCTTTTTAGGAGAGGCTCATAAACCTGCCATGGGGGTGTAGGTCTGAGAGTTTAATTATGCTGGACCTTAGCCTTCAGCACACACACACATTTTTTTTATATATATATATATATATATATATATATATATATATTAGTGTGTGTGTCTTTAACCAGCTGTTGTTCTTTGCTCTCAGGAACAGAAACTCGGTGCTCTGAGGTCATAGACTCTAAATATCCTGAAGCTCTGTGTTTTCATGTGTTTTAATGGGCTCTTAAGAGACAGCGTCATCCCTCTGGGCTTATCTGCATCATTAAATGCGTTGTTATTAATTGGATAGATGATCGACAGCACGTTCTGTGTAAAACAAGCTCCCAGGTACAGACGGACAGGCTCGTATGTGCCTTACAAGTCATCTCAGCCTTCACGCTGTTGTACTGGATTGTGAGTAGGCTGTGATGCATGGCCGATAGGAGGTTTCACCATCACTTAGGGATAGAAAATTAATTGAAATGCAAATTCTGCTCAGTACTTCGCACTGTGTTGATAATAGTGCAGACTGTGTTGGTTGCATTCAAGTGAGGCCTGAATAACGCGATGTCTGTGAGTTTGTGATTTTTCTTCTCACAGCTGCATCTCTCCCTCTGTTTTGCTCAAGCACACGGGGGGAAAAAAATAGGCGCTCTAAAGAAGACCATCTTTTCTACTACCTTCCTCTCCTCCTTGGTGCCAAGCAGGCTCCTTTCAAGAGGTGTGGAGTGACTGTTCTATGGGAGCGGATGTTCATGTCAGATGCAACACGTAAAAGGGTCCTTAAACAAGCAACACAGAGGGCTCTGTTCAGAGGGAGTGACCTTTCGAATCGGGTGGAGTTGCTCTTGGAAAAATGTTTGGGCTCAAAACACTTTTCCGTTTATTATCTGATTTTTGAAATGTTTTTTGTAAAAGTGCCATTTCATGCTGTTGTGACCTGTGGTAAAGGGGTGGGTGTATGTTTGTGTAGAGTGCACCGTGGTAAGGATAGATTTCAAATGTTTGTTTTTGTTGTGCATGTTGTACCAAGAGGGGAGCTGTATGATTTTTATTTTTTTTTGAGGAAATGGGCATGTATTTTTAGTTAGTCAAACTTTCCTGTAGTCTAATATCATCCAAGTACACAAGAAATACTGATGGAAACTATTTTAAACAGACATTGAATATGATCAGAAAACATTTAAGCTTCTATAATCTTTTTTATTTTAACAATGGATCAAAATACTATGTGTATGTGTAAGGGTCGCTCATAGTGATCAATTCAAATTCAAATAATCACCCAACTTTTCAGTTTCCCCTCTACTCTGTGAAACATTTTAGCATCTTTTAGCTTGATTTCTTTGATTTCACAACTCGCAATTTTAAAGCTTTGATTCAGTTGCTTTCATCAGAGTTGTTTCCAGACACTAACAGACAAAATCTTGTCGTGTTAGTGTCTAGTGTCCATATGTTAACGGACCTTTGTGTGACACTTTGATTCACATTTACATTATGGATTGTGCCTTTTTAATTGTCCTTATTCACAACATATAGACACATTAGAGTAAGGTCAGCGTAAAGGTCAGAGTATATGCAGCTGAATTTTAAAGACACCTAGAAGAGTCTGGCAGGAAATGTCTCTGTCGCTGTCTGGGTTCACAGAGGAAGGTTTTTAGCTGGAGGGGGGTGGAGCTGGGCATTTTTCAAACAGGAAATGGGCAGATGAGGGTGTGCCAAGACAGGAAGCCTGACGAAGCCCCTTCCCACCACCACCCCTAGTGCGTCAGCCACAGTGACCATGCACCTTGCATTTTACAGGCAGCTGTGTATGTTTCCTGTTTTCATCTCTTTCTCCTTCCTTTCACTGTTTACTCATCGTCCTGCACAGTAGCTGGACAAGCAGCAGCGGTGTTGTCACCCACCGACATGATGACACATCTAAATTTTAAGAAAGGGAGAGGAATTGTTTACAGTGAAGGACGCTTAAGAGAAAATGCTTTCCTTTTCCTAGTCCTTATCACTAGTTGGGGTACTTTTCACATATAATATTTGCAATTTTGATCAGGAAAAGGAGATGCTGAGATGCAAGAAGACCAAAAACATCAAATATTGGGAGAGAACTGTATACTCGTACAATTCAAGTATTTAATTCTAAAGTCAAACTTTTGGTTTCTCCATCAGGGCAAATGTTTGACTAAAGGGAATCTCAGTACTTCTAATGATGTCAAAGTAAATGCAGTTCACAGTTTTTGTTCCCAAGGTTAAAATACTTAAGAAGCATATCATAGCATATCACAAAAGCAGAAGAAAAATCAACAGAAAGCCGTCAGGATGTAATGAAAGGGAAGAAAACATACTCCCAATACAGTATCTCCAACTCCTAAACACAAAGTCCATTTTTAACCCTTAGTGCTCTATTTCTCAAACATTTAGCCTGATAAAGATCTTTGCTTTATGACATTTCTCAACACAGTCTGTCCTGAGCGTGTCTTCTTCCTTCTAGACCTTAATGACTGGGGTCAGTTAATCATAGTACTCTAACGAAGATTAATCACTCCCCTCGCATACTAAATCACCAGGGTCACATAAGGATACGTCCTGCGCCTCCTCGACCATGAGAATCTAAATCAGGCGTTTCCGAATTTACTCTGCCCCCCTTTCATTTGGCCCTGGTGAGGTTTTCCACATTCATTTTCTCATGAACACTACTGGCTGTGGGTTTGTCACATTAACGTTTTATGTTATAAAAAAAATATCCAAGAGATCTACTGTCTTTTTCTCAGCTAGGATCATGATGCGATGTCCAGGACTAACATGGAAATCAAATTGTCAAAGCATGCACTCAGTCACATGAGGAGGAGATGGCGAAGTCAGTGAGTGAGTGGAGGTTGTTGTTTTATTTAGGAGGCAGACGATGCTTCCTCTCTCTCTCTCTCTCTCTCTCTCTCTCTCCGAGCTCTGCACTGGCTCTTCAGTGGCCACAGCCAGGCTACCATCAGCATATCAATGCCCTGCTTTCTACAGAAGGCCCAATTGGGGCTTGCCAGGGCTAACTTAACATGCTTTCAACACTGTATCAATAACACTTTGTTTGAAACCAAAGCTGTCGGGGGGGAAAAGATGTTTGTGTAGATACTAAGATGCAAAAAGGGGTTTTGTGTTCATTTGGGTAATCGTTGATTGAATCTTTATTATAGCTGTGTTTTAAAATGAGGGATGAATGAAAGGAAGGCTTGAGGGAGATGAGTGTAGCCCCCTGTGGACACAGTGACGTGGGTCTCAGTCCAGATAAACCAATGAGAGACTCCTTCAGGTGTGATCTTTCGCACCTCATACTCGCTTGCGTCTCACCTCTTGATTTTAATTCCTCATCCCTTCACTATGTCCGCTGGTCTGCGTAGCCAACACTGCTGCGAGGTTCCAATAGGCCATTGATACATCGATGCCAGCAAGCCACCTCAGCCAATGCCAGGAGTCCCAGGCAGCTGGCACTCTCATTCAGCTCAAGCACAAAGTACAAAGTCTCACTGTGGGCTAATTGGGTCATCCTCATGTGGGAACCAGTTGCACTCGGAGTTTCTCAATCATTCCTTGGTGTGTGTGTGTGTGTGTGTGTGTGTGAATGAGCGACAGAGAGAAAAAGGGAGGCAAAATAAACAAAAATAAAATTGGGTTTTCTACATGTGAGATTAATATTTAACACCATCTGAAATCAGAACATAAAACACAGTTTCACTGTAGTCAGTCATGAGATGATGAGATGTCATGGTTGTTGTTGTTTTAACAAAAAAAACAGTGACAGGAAATTACACAAACATTACTTCCCTCTTTCCTAATGCAAGTCAGTGTGTCCACTGAAACAGATTGTGTAAAAACCTCTCTGATAAAGTTTTGGTTGCAGAGTTTAAAAAAAAGCCTCTTGATTGATTGTCCTTTCACCTTGTACTGAAAAAGCTCCGGCCAAGTCCATGTGCTTACGGTGGAAACTCTTTTTTGTTTTATAGGTCTTGTTCACAAACATTCAAACTGTTTACTGAATTTCTTGATTGTCAGTTTAGGTAGTTTGGTCCATTTGAACAGGTGTAAATGATGCCAGTTAAATGCAAATATCTGCACAATGTGGCATTGTTTAAATTGGGCCTCCTAACAATAAACTGGAATTATTTTATATCACCATATGTGTGTGTTTGTGAGGATATGGAGTCTTATGTTCACCTCATGAGCAATCCCTCATGTTCATAACTGAAATGCGTAACCAAATGAATCAAGGGCCAACGCAGCTGCAAATGTTGAACACAAAAAGTTAATTCTTAACTTTGGAAACAGTTACAGACACAATAATCTTCACACATACTCTAGTAGGTCACATACTCTAAGGAGTTTTCCACTTTATCTCTTGGTCTTCGTCATGATGACAAGATGATGAAATGGGGCTGAAAGCTTTGGAAAAAGATATTTAATGGATGTTTAGTTTATTTTGTGAATAACACATCCTTAATTGAATTTAATTATTTATCACGGCTTTATTCATCACTAAAAGGGCAATTTGAGGCAATCAGATTTAAAAACACAAAAACGCACAAGAAGTCCATTAATGCATGTAAAAACATCTCACAAGGGTTGAAGGTGATGGCCGACAATATCCAACACTGCAAAGACAAACATGCGTTTTTAAGTCTTAAAACCAAACCTCATTATGTTTCTCTCACATACAACTGCTGCAGTAGTTTAAAGTAGTTAATAGTGTCACTAATAATCTGA
This sequence comes from Pampus argenteus, assembly GCA_036937835.1. NCBI lineage: Eukaryota > Metazoa > Chordata > Actinopteri > Scombriformes > Stromateidae > Pampus > Pampus argenteus. Next base: position 10,814,177 of record CM072868.1, read on the forward strand.
GATTAGAGCTGAGGTTAACGTCAATTGCTGTTGGGTCTTGTCTGTATAATTATGCTCCTGTCACAACACCGCATCCAATAGTTGATTCACTAGTGAGTCTGTGGTTTTGTTGAGTGTCTGTTGAGTGACTTAGTTGGTGATAAAATATTGATAATGAATTCAAACCACATGCAGAAATGTACCTTTTCTCTGGTTTGGACCAGTGTGAACAGATTGTAGTTTGGTTCTTCTTTTTTTTGCACTGCCTGGACCTGATGATGTAAGCCGCACTATGTTTGACCTTTTACAGTATTGACACATTAATAATTAAAGCATGGTCAGACATTGTCTTTACAACATGCTGTGATGATGCCTCGTCAATGGCAGGATTACGAGCCGAGCAGGCGGGTGGACGGTGTGATATGTGGAGCCAGCTCCAACTCTAGTCTTCATTCATCAGACTCGTAAATTAGATTTTTGTGAACACAAAACTTGTGTTTGCCAGGTTTTCACGGCCTGGTGATGATCTATCATAGACATGATAGGTGTGTGTGTGAGGGTCATTGTTTAGACCAGGCGGCTGAAATTTGAACCAGATTGTTTTTTTTTCTCTAATCTTGACTTTGCTTTTTGTTTTGGGATATGTATTTGCAGTGATTATTGATTAAATATTCTCTAAACAAAGAATTAAAAACACTCTCTGTTAGGATATGTTGAGCTATAGGGCTGCAGATGTTGTCATTCAGGGATTTAGCTAATCAATAGCAGACTGATCCTAGTGTCACCACTGCTCCCAAGTTGTCCTTCTCTCTTCATTCCTGCCCCCTTCCCTCTGCTCCTCCTCCTCCTCTTCCTCTTTTAGTGAACTTCCAGTCCTGACAGCTCACATACTGGAAGAGGAGGAGCAGACTCAGGACATCTGTAGGAAGTGAGATTATGAAACAGACCTCCTGTCCTCTCCTGACCTCAGTTCATGATATTGTATCGACAAAAACGCATATTTGGCTTTTTTGTCTCCGCGCCTGCATTTCAGGCAGAGTTTTGCTAACCTGGTTTTGACTTGAGGGGTTTGGGATGTATAATTTATTTCCCTTTAATGTGATATGTCAGCCAGATGCTGCTGCAGGAGACCTTGATATGAAAGTCATCTGAAACAGCTTCAACTCTCTAACAATGCAGACCTGGAACTTATCAAGGGAAAAATTTGTCGGTTCTTTTTTGAAATGTATGTTACCGCGCTAGTGCTGAGCTTTATCGATGACTGAAATATTTCAACAACTATTGGCTGGATTGCTATGACATGTTTGCGCAAACATTCATGGTCCCTAGAGGATAAATGAGTTTGGTGATCCTCTGACTTTTCTTCTAGCGCCACCTTGAGGTTCTCATTTGTGTGTCTCAACAACTATTAAATGGATGATGAATTTTGGTACACACATCCATTAACTTTTGCAAACTAGCACTGTCATCAGGTATCACTTGTGACCAAATACCAAACTGATATTCCCAACGGATCCACGAGCACGGCTATAGACCTTTTAGTCTTGTTTATACCAGACAGTTTTCTTTGAGATGGCATTTTTAGAAAATAAATAAACTTTACCAAAAAATGTTTGGTTTAATGCAACATCTGTCACCATTTCTTACTGAAGGGGAATCCTTGTCGACATTACCATCAAAACAACTGGTGGTTGCATTTCAGCCTGTTTAAAATCAAACACTACGACCGCAACATCTTCGTGTCTCTGTGATATGTGTTAGATAATACTTTAATTTAAGTGGTTCAGGTTTAGCTTGGCCTACGTTTGGGTAGATTTCACAACACTGCCAGGTTGTCCTCATCCACATGTGAGTGATTGTTAGTCTGTCTGCTTCCAGTCATAATGTTAACACGTTTAGCAAAGATCCGTCCTCAGAAATGGGAATGCAGGCTTCTCGTCGTCTCAGTGATGTCTTCCTGTCCTCTTTCTGTAAAGGAACAATATTTATGATTCTAAGATTCAGCCATAGTCAGGATGTTTACTCGATGGGGGCATTAGAAGCAAAATCACCACTAAGACATCCTGCTCTCTTCCACGGTGTGTTGTGTGTCTGTTATTTGAGATGGAGACTGTATTCTGCAGGTAAAGGCAGATGTGATGGTGTATGTCTCATTGCTGAAGCAGCCTATGAGGCCTCTTAGCTGCTGCCTTGAATACCAACTCTGGAGAAAGTGGGTCAATCACTTTTTACCCCAATGTTGCTACTCCCCGGGTGGTAGAAAAGGAAAAGCAACTTTCTGAAAGGTGGAGGGGTATCAGGTTTTAAAATGAAACACTTGGTAGTTTTTTATGTACTTTTTTTTCCCTGTAAGCAGCATAAAAAACTAAACTGTGGGCTGATTTGTGTTCTCCGTTTCACTCTTCTGCCCTTCCTTTCCTTCTCTCTGCAGGCTGTCAGCATCAATAAGGCCATCAACACACAGGAGGTCGCCGTCAAAGAGAAGCATGCCAGGAATATCCTCTTATTGTCTATTGTCTGTCTGTGTGTTAGTGTGTGTTTGTGAAGACTCGAGTGTTCCTTCATGAGTGGGGGGGTTGTGTTAGTGCAAGATCAAAATAACAAACTTAGTGTAACCCCAGCATCTGCACGTGTCTCTGCTGCAGAGATACTTTAGTCATGTGCGATACAAAACACACAGCGACACAGAGGGGAGTGCTGTTTGGAGTTTCCATCCATTACTGTTTCATCAAACACACCAAAAAGACAAATCTGTAATTTAAAAATCCTGAAGGTATGGGGTACAAAAGAGGGTACAAAAGTTTCTCTTTATTTTATATTATCAAAACTTAGTCAGAACCGGCAATATACAGCGTATGATAGCATATGAGAGCATATCATATGTTTCCAACTACTGCAATTTAAAGTAACCAGTGTCTTCTTCAACAACTGTTGCTGCTTATGCTTATCTGATGACAACCAGTGAAAATCAGTTTAAACAGAAATCTGGGTTTTATGGGTAATGATTGGTTTGAAAAAGGATGATTGTATTGCTGTGAAGAATGTAGAGTGACAAAAATAGATTTCCAGACGGAGTAATAGAGAGAAAAATAAATTGGTAGAAATTGATGATGGGAGAAAAAGAGATGATAATGATAATATTGATTCAGGGCCATACTAAAGCCATAGAGAAAAATGTCATGCCCTATAAGCCAAGTAATCCTTGACTGTTCCTGTCACCCTGCATCTTGGGCACCCATCATGAGAAAGGAGCGCACACTTTCTGGGCAGCAGTCAACCGGCTTCCTCTGTCCAGCAACGCGGTGCTCTGCTGGAAGTTCTGCCACGTCTTCCACAAGCTGCTGCGAGATGGACATCCAAACGTACGTGAAGGCGCATAACACCATTCCCATTTACCTTAACCCCCGCAGTAAATTTTTGGAAAACTGTTTAAACAGTCGTCCGCTCAGTACTCGTGCTAATGATTCATTTTTAAGTATATGTCACACTTCATTTACATTCAGTTAATTCCACCTGCTCCTTTCCTTTTCTCTGTTTCTGCTTCCATCCTTCCAGGTGATAAAGGACTCCATGAGGAACAAGGCTGATCTAACTGATATGAGCAGGATGTGGGTAAGGAAGGACACAAAGATTGTTTCGTTCTGTGGTCACAGCATGCAGTCATCAGTCTGACGGATGCACTGACAACTGTGTATCTGGAATATTAAAAGATGAAATATGGTTGAATAACAGGCATAGTTGTCAGTATAAAAACCTTTATTATCATCTTAAAAAGGAAAATCACTACTCTTCTATTTGAATTCAGCCACGACAAGTACGTGTTTATTAGTCTGTGTTGTGCACGATGCTGCCGCTACATGTGGTATTTTGTTTTGGCAACCTGGTTTTAACAGTAAAGCACCTGCACTGACATCACTTACTGGGATGTTGCACATCCTTGACAGTTTGACATGTGATTAAGTGTTGATTTGCCCCAGTGTTTTTGATTACTAGCATCAGGGTAAAGCCACCAGCTGTCCTCGTTGTTGTGGTCATCACATTACAGTACGTGATTGTGTCTAGTCAGCCTGCTGCTGTCGGCGTGGAGTGACAGACAAAGCCACTTAAAACACGCCAAAAGCTCACAACACATGGTCTGCCAGCTACATGCTGTGGCAGTTTATCATATAAGCTAGTTTCATGCTTTTTTGGGGGGGATTTCCTGCTCTCATCTGTCTAGGTTTTATTGTTGGTGAATTGCTTCCTGTATAGATTCAAAACCTAATTGGATATCATTTGCATTGAGCACAAGTCTCCTGTGAGTATCGGTGCAGGCGTCTCTGTTGTAAGTCACAGGGTTTGTTGTGTAAGCCTGCATAGACTCCATTAGGCCTCTGAATTTCAACAGTCACTTTTCAGTTACGTGTTAAGCAACACATCCTATATATTCAGCATTTTCCCGGATTTACAGGAAGTTTGGTCCCTGCGACCCGGTTTGTGGCCTCTATTTCCTCTTCCTCGCTCTCCTAGGCTTCGAGAAGGAAGAGAAAGCGAAAAAAAAGAGTTGGCCATATAGCTACATAACATATTCAGCTTTCCCTAACTGTCAGATCGAAGGCATTTTCACACAGACTAAAGCTCTGTGTCCGTCAGTGCAGCAGTGAGAGAGAATCATTTGACTGCTGTGGTGTAGTTCGGCCCCGCAGTATGAAAATAGCTCACTCTTTTCATATTTATTGAATGGTGCCTTCACCTAAAGTGACACAATACATTTCCTCAAAATACCAAAATATTTGCTTCCTATCAACAGGTAATCAACAAATTTGCATTTCCAAGAGGGTGATAGATGTTTCCTGCCTTTTGATCGTGTCTCTCACTCTCACTCCTCCAGGGTCATCTGAGTGAAGGCTATGGGAAGCTGTGCAGCATCTACCTCAAACTGCTCATCACCAAAATGGAGTTTCACATCAAAGTGAGTCGACCTGGCCTATAAAAACCAAGCAGCAGTCTCCCTCATCACTCATTATCTTTGTCTCCAACTGTTTTTAGTGCCAGCGTGTCTCTGCGGAGGGCCCTGCTTTATAGAAAATTTTTAGCTTTCATACTAACGGCCTCTCAAGAATCTGTAATGTAGTCTCTTTATGAGACGGCTGAACAAGCGTGGTGGAGGGACTGACACAGCGTACCCAAGCTTACCCAAGGTCCTTGTCCATGCCAAGACGCAAGTGGATAATCAAAGAAATTATGTGACTAAACCCCTTCAATTTTACCACTCTGTGCCCAGTATTTTCTAAATTTGTCTTTACAGGTCCAGGTTGATCTGTAAGCTGATCTAAAGCATATGTTCAGCTCACAGAGGTAGAAGTAATGTAAAAGTAGAAGTAAAGCGGTCTCTCCTCACGCACTCGATAAAGGTCAATTAATCAACAATCAGCACCTGTAAACGCAGTCTCGTATTAACTTTTAATCTTCCGAGAGTTGGCACGCTAAGAGGAATATCTGCCTGGATCATTTATACTTGTAAAATAATCACTATCTAATGTTTACATGCATGTTCTGTAGAAATGTGGTGCCTTACCCTTATAATACCTTCTACTTTATGAGAGGTGTTAGCAATTTGGTTCAACTGTCGGGGCAATAAAACCCCATAAATCATTAATAAAAATTAATGATTTGAGAATGAAATAGATAGAGACGTACTTTATGAGTTAATCCACCCACGTTAAGCAGCGACCTGCTTCATTTATAGTCTGTTGTTGCCATAGATTTTCTGTTAGACTCGGCCCTAATTGTGTTTGCAGAGAACACATATTGTAATAAATGCACACATTAAAATTTCTGGTAGGTTTATGAGATTTAATTTGAGCACCATCCACTCTTCCAATAAGATGGTGCAACATGGTTTTAAGTGCTCCTCATGTGGGGGCAGTATTATATGTAACACAGTTATATTTGTTGGGATTTACACAAGCACTGTATTAATTTTGATTTGTTAAAAAATAATGTGAAACTTTTATTTCTTTTTGTGTCTTTGCACCGGCTCACTACGAGGAAATGGCGTTAAACAGTATTAATCTAGTTAACATGCAGGCAGAGAAATGTTTGACTGCGTTCAGTTAACTATAAATTAGCATCTGCCAACAAAGACCAGTTTTATCAGCATGTTAACGAGTACAAACATGAGCTCAGATGGATGTTGGTGTCGCTGAACTTCGTCTTCTCTTTCAGAACCCTCGTTTCCCCGGCAACCTGCAGATGTCAAACAGACAGCTTGACGAGGCCGGCGAGAATGACGTTAACAACTTGTGAGAGTTTGGCTGCTGTTGTTATTGTGTCTAGTGTTGAGCAGGAGTGGCCAGATATAAATGAACTATTTCTTAACTGTGCCAATAATCTGATTGTGATGAACCAGAGCTGATATTCATATATGAATAATCCACATGAAGCTATTCATCAGGAGCATGGAAAAAACGAAAAGTTTTTGTATTTTATTGACTTTACTAGTCATATTTACTAGAACTCCCTCCAAACTGTTTAGTTATTGAATATTTGCATAATGAAGTTAATTATACTGTGACAGTGGGCCTCAGTCTAAAGAGATACAAGTATATTGTAAAGCAAAAATGTGAGGGATGTCAGAAAAAATATAAAATAATTGTGTGTTACAAAAAGATGTTTTTCCTTTCATTAAAACCTCCAATTTGCCGCTGTATTAAGCAGTCACAGGTGTCTGTTATGTGAGATCCAGTATTTCACTCAGCCAGTTAGGGCACAGGAAGACATTTATCAATTGTTGAGGGTCATAGTGTTCAAGAACAGGAAAATAAAAGAGCACCAATCTGCAAAATGGAAAATCATGACACAGGCCAGAATATGTGTTAAAACTGGAGGAAAAAAAACACATTTCTTACTTTTAAATTGACATGTTTGCTAAAAACCCTTTTTTATATCTTTCTGTCCCATCCAGTTTCCAGTTGACAGTAGAGATGTTTGACTATCTGGAGTTAGAGCTCAACCTCTTCCTGGGTGGTAAGTTATTCTAGTCCGTCCGACTGTTTGCTCTGTGCTACCAGCTGCGCTTATCTGAGGAGGAGCATGATGTCACACACACAAACAAACACACAGATGGATGCACACAACTTCACACAGTCTGTGATTGATCGACGTCTATAACGGGGCACAGAAATAGACACTTCCACAGACAGATGGGGTCTGAAGATACCAACAGTAACATCAGAGCTCCACCTTCATCTGACTCAGTCTGCTACGAAGCCATTAGTGGTCATAGCCTTGTTGTTGTCTGGGTGAGTCAACCCAGGACTCTTTAAGTTTGGCCAAAACTAAAAATAGACGGTCAGGATGTGACCAGGAGCTCTCCTCCATTCATAAATGAGCAAGAGGAAATTACATTCTGGTTTCTATGTATAATGAATCTTTCTGTGTCCCGATGATGATATTATTTCCTCCTCCTCCTCTTTCTAGAGAAATAAAGACATCTGTGAGGGTTTAATATAAACATTAGAGTGATCTGCTGAATCTCATATCTCAGCATTAGTGTTCATGTCAGGAAAGGCAACTTTTCTTCTTGTAATGTTGGCATTTTAAGCGTGTCAGATGCTGGATATGATCTTATATATCATAAAACATTAGAGTATGTGTTGGGTTAGTATTTCACACCTTGTCAGCTTCCTGCTCTGGTCTGGTGTATTTTAAAAGCATCACGTAATTCAGGCCTGAGGTGTGTGTGTGAGTGTGTGTTTTCTAGCTGTGCAGGAAACCACGCCTCTATAGTACACAGACTCGCAGGCTTCAGGCAGGGTGTGGGCAGAGTTTAGTGTTCAGGTTGCTGCTCCACTCTAAACCCTTATTTTCCAATAAGCATGAATGGATAGGGTGTCGCTTTCAAGCACTTTATTAGTTAAATGTTGTGGCTGATCGAGGCAGTGAAATGAACAGAGTCCGGCAGCACAGCTTGATTGATTCATGAAAAATTCATGTCTCTGTTCTTGCATTAATAATCAGTGTGTGTGCGTTTATTGTTTGGGTGTGTGTGTTTCTCTCTCCCCTCCCAGTATTCAGCTCTCTGGACATGTCTCGGTCAGTGTCGGTGACAGCGGCGGGTCAGTGTCGCCTCGCCCCCCTCATCCAAGTCATCCTGGACAGCAGCCACCTATATGACTACACTGTCAAGCTGCTGTTTAAGCTGCACTCATGTGAGTGACGTGCATCTCTGTTGGTCCGTTGTTATGTAAGCCTTCATTTATAAAAATGTCAGCCAGGAGTAAAAAAAAGAAGGCTGTCACACTGCAGAGCTTCGAATACTGTTGTCAGAAATCAGCAGTCGAAAGCATAACAATAATACATTTTGCAGTGTATCGTGGGAAACAATTAGACAATATGAATACACTGCCAACGACACGTCATAAGAGCAGAAATAAATACAGAATGGAGGTCAGATAGAAAGAAAACTCTAAATTTAATTGGCATGATGATGATAATATGGTAAAATAAAAATTTGCCTAGTTGATTTTAGTCATATTATAGTGTAGTCAGAGAACAGAGACTATCTGGACCACTGTTCATCGTTTGAGACTCAAAATGCATATCCAAACAACCTTTTCTCAGTTTCTGAGAACTTTGGGTTTTATAGATTTGGAGGCTCTTGTCTGACAGCTTTGATATATTCATCCACAATTCCCATCATCCATGTGTGCAAGCATAGATATATTTGTAGTACCTGAACACTTCACTGATGTGTGTGTGTATGTGCGTGTGTGTGTGTTTTGTATGTACTTGCAGGCCTTCCAGCAGACACTCTCCAGGGCCACAGAGATCGCTTCCAGGAACAGTTTAAGAAGTATGAACTTCCACTCACAGTCACGCACGCAGGCAGTAAACCAGTCGGTCACACTTTCACTGCTACTCTGTGTGTGTGACCCTGAAGACTGAACTATTAACACCATGTTGAATGAATTTCTAACCCTCACTCTGATTCTCTCACTATTCCCCTTTTTCTTGTGTCTGTCCTTATCTTTCCTTCCCTCGGTTTCAGGTTAAAGAGTCTGTTTTATCGCTCCAGTAACTTGCAGTACTTCAAGAGGCTGATTCAGATCCCACAGTTGCCTGAGGTGAGGACTGCACTCCCTAAATCTTAACATTTTCCACACACACCTAAGCTCCGAGTTGACCCATAAGGACTTATTCAGGCTTTGGTTTAATCATTTTCCATCAAAAAGCTCTTCCGTTTGATAGTTTAAGTTTATATACCATTTATTTAGAGACTCATAAACTATTCTTAATTGATGCTTTTGGGAAACTGTTTTATGCGTGTCCTGCTACAAAAGTTGGAAGTTCTCATATAATAAGAAATAAAACGTGCTGTGTGCTCGTTACAGAACCCTCCTAACTTCCTGCGTGCGTCTGCTCTGTCGGAGCACATCAGCCCTGTGGTCGTGATCCCGGCCGAGTCGTCGTCCCCTGAGTCAGAGCACGTGGTGGAAACAGACGAGCTGGTGGACACCGACGTACCCGTGCTGCCGGTAACTAAATATCTAGCTAGCTGAGTATCCTTGAATGGCGCCTTCTTAAATGCAATCTGTCTGCTCTGTGAGCTGAGCGATGCTGTAATCAAAAATTTAAGAGGGGTGTTTTGGTTGTAGGAGTATTCAGGAGGGAACAGATGCTAAAAGGGAAACTAGAGGAGATAAAACAGGAAATAACCTGAGACTGGAGACACTAATAGTCTGTTTAAAACAGCATATTTTTTACATACTATAATATTATAATATGTAATATATATAATATTACTTAAAGAATATCTGGTTTATATTTTTGTCAGCATGTCGTTTTTTGACATTCACATAGCAGGCTGTTGTAAGCTCAATATGTCTTTAGTTAATATTATACCCACAGTGCAGTTCAGCTGCAAAACACCTGGACGGTGCATGAGCTAAAAATTTATTTTAGCAGCATAAATTCGTAACCAAGTGTGTTAAATGTTTATTAGATGACATGAAGCTACAGGAACATATATTAGGTATACAAACTCCGGTATATAACGATTAATTTATGTAATAACTGCATAGTTACAGACGCATGTAAAGTTTTTACCAGTATATGTTTTTTTTAATGTAGATATTTTCATCTGATTTGTCTTTATTTTTCCTTGTTTAAACACCAAGGCCGCTTTGGAGACGAAGTTTGACGACCTGTTTGGCACCTCAGCTGCTATCGACCCGTTCAACTTCAACAGTCAGAACGGCATGCGCAAGGACGACAAGTAAGGCTTGAAAATGTCACACTGGTGTTTGTATTATTATAGCTGTCATAATAATTACAGTTAAAATCTCCGGGAAGTGAAATTATTCTTGCATACGTTAACATTCATTAAGCATTTGATTGAGAAGAGATGCTTTTCTGTGTCCATCAGAGACCGCCTGATTGAACAGCTGACCCGGGAGATCCAGGCCCTAAAAGAAGAGTTGGAGTCTTTCAGGCTGGAGGTAAAGAGGAGAACAACCTCCCGTTATTTATTTCTGACAATATTTATTCCAGATGCAGAGAGCGTAGAAAAAAAACACAAAAGAAATTAATCTCATTCCAACACCGTTCCCTTTCCTCCGTCCTTTCTCGCTCTGCGTCCCTCAACAGAGTGGTCGGTTGTGTCAGGCGCTGCGGGGGCGTGTCAATGAGCTGGAGGCGGAGCTAGCAGAGCAGAGCCACCTGAGGCTGCAGGCTGCAGGGGAGAGTGAGTTCCTGAAGGCGGAGCTGGATGACCTGCGGAGAGTCCGAGAAGACACGGAGAAGGAACAGCGGAGCCTGACGGAGATAGAGAGTGAGTACTTCTATCAGCGTGGCACTATCACATATTTTTACTGTATGGATACGATTCAGGTAGTGTTGAATAAAATGTAAATTACACCATTCTTTGGACACACCAGTCCATTAAACATCCTTTGTGCTTTATGTTTCATCACCTTCATTTTCTGATTCTTCCATCTGCTCCTGATTATATCAATGACTCTACTAAGTAGATTGGACTGCAGATATGTAACACATCGTCTCCTCAGTGTATTTCAGGGGCCTCCTCAGAATTGAATTATGTTAGTGTTGGAGAAAAAAAAAATCTGTCTTCACTCAAAATTAAGACCAGAAACAAAACAGGAAGCAATGATTCAAAAACGCTCGTCCTTTAATTTCTCTCCCAGAAGAAAATAAGTAGAAAATAAATAACAAGTTATGTTTGGATTAAAATGTATCAAACTTGGTTTTTTATAGCTGCAGTTTAACTGCAGTTTCCTCACATGCTTCAGTTATTTACTGTACCTTTGCAGAAAAAGCTCAGGCCAATGAGCAACGCTACACCAAACTGAAGGAGAAGTACACAGAGCTGGTTCAGAGTCACGCTGACCTGCTGAGGAAGGTGAGGAAAACGGCTCTCTTCATAAAATGTTCATAAAATCCTTCCATATGTCCCTGAGCCTGCCTATAAAACATAGACGTGAAATTAAGTTCTGTCTTTGAGGTGTCCTTTTTTTAATTTCCTCCATGCTGAAGATCCAGCCTCTGTCCTCATTATTTTTATACGTGTCTCTGCATGTCTGCATCCCTGTCCCGTGTCCTTCTGTGTGTGCAGAATGCAGAGGTGACCCGGCAGATGACGGTGGCCCGGGCAGCACAGGATGAAGTGGAAGAAGTGAGGAAAGAGATGCAAGAGAAGGTGAAGGCCGCCCAGGAGACTGCAGACAGAAAGGTGAGGATGACATACATTTTATATCAGCACCAAACACGCATACTGTGGTATGTTAGTAACTGCAGGGAACATATAACCAGAGCTTGGACAAGGAGGGAAATACGAGATAATCAGGCACATAGGCGACTTATTGGGGGTCACACAATACTTTTATTTGACTATAAAAAATGACTGGCATCTTCTTGGAGAAAGTTTTTATGGAGCTTCAAACTTAAATATTTTGATAAGACTAAGATAACTGACTGAGTGTCAGAAGGTCCTACACACTTTGATGGAGACCCAGCCGACTCTAGATGATGTCACCTGCTGTTCTAAGTTTAAACTTAGCCTAGTTACACGTCGATCAGTGGAGATTTACTTGTACCGAGGCCGGCAAGAATCGTGCAATCTGATTTTAGTAAATCACAAATGTAAAACTAGTTAGTAGCTACTAAGAAGTTAGAAGGAAGGAAGGACTTTACACACAAACCTAGTGATTGATTTACAAACAGCTGGTGCAACCAATCGTTTGTGTCCATTGATTTTCTTGATGTTCACAATCTGAGGTGATGTGAGTAGTTATCTGAAGTAACCTGAAGTAAGTAACCTGAGTAACTCTTTTTGTGTAGGAGAGGGATCAGCTGCAGCAGCTTCAGGAGCTCCAGAGAGAGCTGGTGTCCAGCAGGGCGGACCTGGACTCCATGAAGGCCACCATGGCCTCATCACAACAGGTCACTCCTCCTCTCAGCTTTACTACACTCCTTACAAGTGTTGTGATTCTGCAAAAACAAAAAAAACAGTGGACTACTCCAATTTTCTGTTCCATTAAAAACAACTTAATAACCGACGGTTATGGGAAGACATGTTTCAACCTTGATGCTCCTAATGGAGTACAGTCTGGATAAAATGGAATAATAAGCTTCTTCCGTCACACTGTCTGTTATACTCTAATTATTTGAGAATCTCGCTCACATCCCACTTTTGTATTATAGATGTAATGTACACCACAACGTCTAGTTTTTAGCATCAAATTCCCTGTTTTCCTTGTTTTCCGTCTTGGACAGTGTTTCCCATTGAGCTGCACATTGCTCGTTTTGTGACAAAAAGAGGGACTTTGGCACTAAAAATACTGTAACACTGAAATTACTTTTAAAAACTACTTAATTTGACTCTTTTAGATGGCTGAAGCTTCATTTTTTGCTTCAGATAAACTTTTGCGAACCTGCCCTTTAACTTTTTATTAACATGTAAACCAACACCATATACCTCACTATTCAACAGATCCTGATGACGCATGAAAAGAGACTTACAGCCATGTTGACAAAGTGTTACGACTATGAATGTAAACTAGGTAGCGGGAGCTGGACACTGGAGGCACGTGACAAGAGCAATAAAACATGGGCTGTGTGTGATGATGGTGGAAGTTATCTGTTCTTAAGCACACAGTCCTCAAAACACTCAAAAAAACCGTGAGTCACTGTCACTCCCTCCGTTTCGGTTTTTGTCGTCTTTTATGTCAACTCCCCTGTCTGTCACTGACTGTTCCTCCTCCATCACCCATTTGAGAAGCTCAGACACATCCAGTCTCTGACAGAATTGATATGCTAATACATCCCTGTGACATCAGTGATTGAATGAATTGGTTTTCAGTGGGGAGGGAAATTGTTTAAACAGTAGCGAAGCTGTTTTCACCCTCTACGTTTCTTCTCAATCCTCTCTCCGGCCTGCATTTGTCATCTCTGCACAGCTGAGCCAAGTTGAATTCACAGATGCCAAGTTGATGTTTCTAACAGGCAACTGAAGGCAGTTATTTGAAAGAGGAGACTCGAATGAAAACACAGAAGCAGTCGAATCTTGTCACACAACTCCAGCGGTTCTGTGTCCCTCTCATCCCCTGCCGTCCTATTTTTGTAGCTACTACTCATCAACTCTGTCACTCTTTCTGTCCTCCTCCATCTTTCTAATCTCCAAAGTCCTTCTCACACACAGCCCGTGTTTTATCGCTCTTGTCACGTGCCTCCAGTGTCGGTCCCCCGCTAGCACCTCCTGTACAGTTTCTCACCTGTTTTTCTTATGCATTTTACTTTCCTCCAACACAGTAACACAATCTTTCAGCACACAGGATGATCTGATGTAACTGGTCAGTCTGTTGTCATAATTCATGTTTCTTACATTGCTGCTGAGTTGCACAACCACAGCCTCCCAATGTTCGTCTAATCGTAAACTCAACCTCAAACCTCTCTGGAGACCGTACGCCAATCCACAACCTTAAATAGAGGCAACATTGTTGGAATCAGTGGCTGAAGACAAAGTGTGTTTTTATTGTGAGGTCAGAGTACTTGCATCATGCAGTACCACATCCTGGCAAGTCATGGCAGCTACATACCCACATCCAAACTATGTCTTCCCGTCTGATCATTGTGCCTCCAAATCAGGTTGCACTATTTTCCATTGTTAACTTTTTCTTTTCTCCATGCAGTCAAGCGAGGCACTCGGCACTCAGCTCGCCGCCCTGGAGTCTGCGAAGGCGGAGCTCGTCCAGTCGTTGTCCAAGGTGGAGGTGGAGCTGGCTGTGCGGGGGGAGGAGCTAGAGCAAGTCCAAAGCTCATTGGCGAGCGAGAGGGAGAGCGGGGTAAAGGCAGCAGAAGCCCTGCAGAATCAACTTAATGAGAAGGTGAAGACTTGAATTAACTTTTAATTAACTTGCTCGTAAATCAAACAGATGATGTATTCAGTACCAAGTAAGAGAATCTTCCAGAAAAACTTTTATTTCCCTGAATATTTTCATTTTTACATTACGAGCGGTGTGTGTGTGTGTGTGTGACTACAGGAGAGCAGGGAGCAGGCGTTAGAGAGCCAGCTGGTCTCCGCTCGCTGGTCCAGTCTGCAGGGAGCTGTAGAAGAAGCAGAGAGGATCATCCAGGACTCGCTGGCTCAGATAGACGACCCGGCACACATCAGCTGCACCAGCTCTGCAGGTCACCCACACACATTTTGCTTTAACTCCATACAACACGGAACAGCGCTGCACTAGTTAGATCTCAGTGTGCGTGCTTACATGTTAATGTCTCGTGTCTCTCCATCCCTGCAGACTATCTGGCATCCAGGTGTAAGGCCTCTTTAGACTGTATGGACCGGCTCCATTCTGCCAGAGAGGCCTTCTTGGCTGATAACACAGGTGATACGAGTCTGTGTGGCGTCAGAATAGACAGATAATTATATGCAGTGATATGTAATGAGGTTATGTAAGACACTTGTACATAATAAGTTATTTATTTTAACCCATCCTCTTGTTCCTCAATGTTTTCATGAATAGATTATGTCTAAACAACCACAGACTGAAATATTATTGCAGCTAATTGTAAAGCATGGATCCTCCACACAGGGAATAATCATAAAAAGTATAGTCAAAGGAGAGGTCGGCTTTATGTCTATATCTCACTCCCCACAGAAACCTGAGGTACAGAAAATTGTTACCCAACTCTGCAGCTCCCCTCTGTGTTTTAGCATCTTTCAGCTAGTTGTTTTGGTTTTACAGACCACAACTCTCCTGTTTTTAATCACTCTTACAGCTCTCGTCAAGCCGCTGGCAGCTGTTTTCACCGAAAACCTCTAATAAACCCACCAAACACTACCTACCCAGCACTAAACTGCTAGCTAGTTTAATGAACATATTGGCGCATTTAGCAGTTAATGAGCCACATATTTCTCTCAAGAGTTGGCGGATAGCAAAACAAACAAATAATTATTGGATATTGGTCTTGTATGCTTTACAGTAACACAACTTCAAGTGAAGTGAAGGCTAATGTTTCTCTGCCCCTGCTGGATGTGCATCTGTTGCATTCTTGCTAAATGCTTATTTTTTATCAGCTGTCGGACCTTTTCTTTGTGTTGAGGAATACTGCTTTTCTATGTAGATGTGTTAAAATTTCAAAAAGTCCACTTCAGGAAGAGAAAGCAGAACATCCAAACCTGTTTTCTATGTTTGTTTTTGTGCAGGTGTGTCTGAGCTGGTACGAGTGGTGACCCAGTGTGGCCACCTGGTGGGTGACACCATCGTTCAGGGTAGTGCCACCTCTCATATGGTGCCTGTTGAGCAAGCTGATGGTGAGTTTGTGTGTGTGTGTGTGTGTGTGTGTGTATGATAGAGATGGAAAGATTGTCGTCTCCTGTTCTCTCTGGATATTAATCTAGGATGAGGAGTCAGTCAGCATGTTCTGACATGTCTGTGATTACTTAATGTTTCTTTACGTGTTACATGTGTACAGTCAGGTTACAATGTAATAGTTTGTGAGAGTTTGTACTTTTAGTAAATTACCGCAACTTTTCCACATGAAGTGGTCATTTGCATCATCGCAGCATGCAGTGTTGCATTCAGGTGGAAGATGGGTCAAATCTCACTTGCCAACAAAGATTACTGCCATAGATCATGCAAAACACATCTATCAAATGTGGTTTGCATTCAGTTAAGCAGAAGAACAAAAGTTGATATTGTTCAGACAGCAAAGATAATAATCTACCACAAACATAACACATGGAAATTTTTAATGACATTATTGACTGATGTTGAGGTGAATGTTTATTTAATAAAAGCCTATAAATGGAAGTACAAGTTTATAATAACTTTGAGCCCATGGTTCTCAAATTCAAAAAATCTGTTTTTTTAGAAAAATGCAATGAATGCAGTATGCTTCTTATTGAAGGAACTATTCATTGGTGTTAGTTTTTTCAAAAATCACATTATTTTCCTTTTACATGCAATTTTTCCTAATTCCTGCAATTTTACTGCAATAATACATTAATAGTATTGCCTACATGCTTAGTGGGATATAATGTAAAATTCCTTAAAGTATTATGAAAATAAGCTCTTGTTGAGTCTGTCCTAATGTCTTGTGCAGTATCAGTGTGCACATCTGAAAGCCCTGCGGCAGTTCTCACACTGCATTTAGAAAGAGTTCTTTAAATAGTCTTAACTGCAGAGTTTCAGCCAAAACATGCATAGATAAAACAATTACTGACTTCATACAGAAGTCATGTTTGCAGAATTTTCTCTCCTGGGAGATATTAGCAAGGTGGGCAAGTCTTAACATGCATGACTATAATGGAGCTCTGGCCAGCAGCTGTATTACTGCAACATATAACAAACATGTTGATTTGAAACCGGGTCAAACTGAAGCGACGTCAGCAGCTGTGACTCTGGGGATTGAATCTGAAGAACAGGCTGACAGCTGCTGTAGAAAGAAGTAGTTTTATCCCATTTTTTTTACCTCCCATCAGAGACGCCGTTTCAGCTGTTAGTTGCTGAAACGTCAGTATAATTAACACTGTAGTGGCACTACTGCTACACATCAGAGTTTACAGAACACATAATCTGATATTTTGAAAATTTCACAGCATGGAACATAACATCTTAAACACTGCCCACATATAAGAGAACCAGATTTTATTTGCGGCGTCACTTTGTTTTTTAGTATGTCTTTATATATTTTATTAATGGTGATTTTAGTGGCAACACCTGAATCCAGCCTGTCCTCGTCTGTGTCTCTCCCAGCTCTGTCAGACAGTGTGAAGGCGTGCGGGGCCGAGGCTCTGGCTCTGCTGGGCCAGATGAAGGAGCAGAGCAGCCTGGCTGCAGCGGACAGCTGCAAGCTGAAGGCGGCTCTGGAGGCCATCCTGTCCACTGCAGAGGTCGGTACTTCTCTTCTACTCACACCCTAATGTTTGTGAACTCTGCATGCTGACAAGCAAAATGGGTCACAGTGTCCCAACAGTCATTTGATGTTTTAGATAGCAATAAAAAGTGTTAATGAGAACTTTTTGTCTTTTTTTTGGTTCAGAAACTGCGTCCTCGGGGTTTGGAGCTTCAGCAGGGGGAGCTGGGAGATCTAGTGGAGCAGGAAATGGCTGCCACTTCTGCTGCGGTGGAATCAGCTGCCGCCAGGATAGAGGTGCATAGGTGTTTGTGTCTGTTTAGCGTACACATCTGGTGGCAGTTGTATATTTGAATAAAATGACATTGGTGGTCATTTGCATGCTTTTGTTTCACTTTAAAACAGCGTTAACTTCAGAGTGTCTTCTTTTTTTTTCTCTGTGTATCCCAACAGGAAATGCTCAACAAGTCTCGAGCTGTTGATACAGGAATCAAGATGGAGGTCAATGAGAGGTAAAAGGCAGATTAGAGGCTGCAGGGAAACTGACTGGAATCACTTTTTTCTGTTAACTTTTTAGTATTTAAAAAATAAGCAACAAACATAATGACTCTTCCAGAGAGGAGTTTAAACCTCAAATCAGCTAAATAATATGTTTGCATCCTAATTAAATTCAGGAGAGAGAGCGAGAAATTAGTTCTCCTAAGAAGATCATTACACTTACAAGAACACCACATGTTCCTGAAATAGAAATACAGCTGACCCGCAAACAAACGGTTCTACTTTCAATGGTTTTGTCTTGGTTTCTTTGCCTTTATAGCAGTGTGGTTGGAATAAAATTAAAGAAGAAACCGCAGCCAATTGAATGTGGCTGAAGAAAGAAGCATCTGTCAACAAATAAATAAATACAAATAAAACAAGTCAAGCCTGCAATTATTAGTTTATGAAAGAGTTTGACCACAAGATGTAAAAGATAGAAAAACAAAGGCACTGAACTGGAGAAAACAAAAACAGAGATGCTTTTCCACAAGGCAGCAACGCGGTCACATGATATTTCAGCTCGGCTGCAGATGTTCACACACTTGGGGCTGATGTGCGAAGGATTGCATTAGTTCAGCCACAAAGCCTAAACTGTGAAGTCTGAAGTCACTGTGGCACGTAATGTTTTTCTACGAAACTGCTCTTTCATCCCTACAGACCGGCAGAAATGACTTCCTCCTGCGTGTATTTTCTAGTTTTAAAATTTGTTATGTCACTAAAACTCATTCGCCTTTCCACTGCAGCCGCGTCACACACTGTCACGTTATAGATGTCTTTATTTATATTGAGCTGGTAACAGTTCCAGGAAGCTCAGGCATCTCTTGATTACATTTCTGGCCTGACGCTTGGCTCTCTGCTCCAAACTTTCACCATCAGAATGATTTGTTGCGTACACACAAATAAACCGGCCAAGTCTAAAGTTCTGCGTTAGGGTTTAAAGCAGCTGCTTGTTTTATATCTCATACCGATGTAAATGTTCTTGTCATCCAGTTATCAGGCGTTATAATGTTGTTTCCTATCACATAGATAGAGAGAGAGAGAGCAGCATTAGCAGCTGCTGCAGTTTGTCAGTGTGTCCTCTGCCTCTGTCGCCCCCTGCAGGATTTTGGCCTCCTGCACAGATCTGATGCAGGCGATCAAAGAGCTCATTCTGTCTTCCAAAGATCTGCAAAGGGACATCGTGGAGAGCGGTCGGGTGAGTTAAGCTCGTGTTCTTTTCTTCCATGAAGTCAAGAGTAGGGAAGAGTCGTGGGTGAATATGTTCACAGATTACTGACTGAAGTGTTGCATCTAGGGCAGCAACTAATGATTACTTTCATTACTGATTAATCGTCGTTATTTTCTCAGTTAATCCATCAATCATTTGGTTTGTAAAATGTCAGAAAAGACGCTAAAATATTTCATATGACAAAGAAAAGTCCGTTTGCTTAAAAAAATGACTGAGACAATTATTCGATTATCAAAATACCTGCCAGTTAATTTTCTGTGAATCGTTTAATCAAGTAATCGTTGTAGCTCTAATTGGATGATCAGCATAATTTTAACATTTACGGTAACTTCTGATAACAGATTTTCAATAATTGCATTCACCGGCCACCATAGATAATGAAACAGAGTTGAGAATGAAATTTGAAAACTATAAACACACTATGTATGAGATACAAATGTAAACATAATGTGTAATATTCACAAATGCAAATTTAGAGGTAGAATGCAGATTTGTTGCATGTATATATTGTGTATTGCATAGTAGAAGTTTTTATTTTAAGTTAATTTTCCTAATAAAAAAAAACAGAGTGCACCTTTGAAACCAACAGTAATATCAGGCATTCCTTACAATATAATGCAGCCAGTGCATCATTACGAGCTTCTATCTTTGAACATTGGTCAAGTAACCCTGGTCCGACCCTGGTCATTGGTCTGAAAGAGTCACCGGTGTGCCATGAAACAGATATTTTAACATACCATCTTTTGTCCACCAGGGGGCAGCATCCATGAAGGAATTTTATGCCAAGAACTCCCGCTGGACTGAGGGCCTGATTTCTGCCTCCAAAGCAGTAGGATGGGGCGCCACAGTCATGGTGTAAGTACTCCTCCCCCCGAGTCTTCCACTTACAACAACGTATAAAAGCGCTTATGCTCATAGAAATAGCCGTGGGAAAGTTTATCGCAAGCAGCTGTAACTTCTGTGAGAAAGTGAAATGTCCTCAGGAATGAATGAGATGACCTTTACCAGGAAATAAAGAAAAGTAACAATGCAGGAAATTAGGTTTTGAGCACAGAGGTTCATTCATAATTCAGGTGTTGACACTTTGAAACTGACACTCAAAAAATGTCCAATCTGAGAATATCCTGCGCTTATTTTGCACTGTGTGATTTCAGGGATGCTGCTGATCTGGTGGTGCAGGGCAAAGGGAAGTTTGAGGAGTTGATGGTGTGTTCACATGAGATAGCTGCCAGCACAGCACAGCTTGTGGCTGCTTCCAAGGTGAGCAACAAGTGCAAGAACTACATTTTTTTTTTTTTTTATCCATTCAGGTACAACTGACCTCATAGAGGCTGTTGCTTAATTGTGTTTTATACAGGAAAATAATCCTGACCGAGCTAATATAATAGGAATAATATCAGTATATTATATCTCATGTTGTAGATCTCATGTCTCTTGTCTTGTTGCTGCTCTCTGTCTCCAGGTAAAAGCAGACAAAGACAGTGCCAACCTGCATCGCCTGCAGCAGGCGTCCCGCGGCGTCACGCAGGCCACCGCGACTCTCGTGGCCTCCACGAAGTCTGGGAAATCCCAGATTGAAGAGAAAGGTGAGCGAATTTCAACAGCTGTGAGGCTCGATTGTTGGTTTTGTAACTGACAGTTGATCCATATATTTCTTACTAAATATTTGAAGTTTAAATGTAAGTTTTTTTTTAAGACTGTGGGCATAATTCATTTGTTGTACAGATACGATGGACTTCTCCAGCATGACTCTCACCCAGATCAAACGACAAGAGATGGACGCCCAGGTAAGCAGCAGAATACAACTCAGAGCCTTATAGTTAAATTGTGAAACCTAAAATGTTATGTTTCGCTCAATCAAATCGAATGACTTAATTTGAGTTTTCTGAGAAGATTACATGAATGTGTAACAAGCAAACTTGTCTCGTCCATTTGGCCCATAAAATTAGCAAATCTTATTTTAGGACTGAATGGATTAGCTTTGTGTTGACTGTTCAAACTTCCACATTACGCTGTGAAGGCACATTGTTTTTATCCGTTGAGAAGCTGAAGTTTTGCTCTGTGTTGGTGCCCCTGCTTCCCCCTCACAGTGGAAGAAAAACAAAGCAGAAAGGTCTGGACCTACTCACACACGGTGCTCTGATTTGAAGATTATTTTTAGTGTATTTTCAGTAGTCAAGTTCAAGCCTGTGTGTAAATAAGGATTGATTTTGATTGATTGAAAAGCACCCAAGGACACAAGGAAAATTGGACAAAAATACAGTAACCCACTGATGTGTCTAACCTAGTTTAGAAGAGTTAATTGTATATTTTAAAAAAATCAAAAGTTATGTAAAGATTTTCAATAATAGTTAAAAATATATTTAGAAATATCTGATAATATACCCACAAAAATATCATTATAGAAGGAAAAACTGAACAAAAAATGAAACGGATTAATAGTGCAAAACTAATGAAGTTAAAACTTAATTACTTCTGGGATGGCTTATACTTGAAAAAATGAAAATTAGTTTGGCTAGTTTGCTCCTTCCCCATCTAATAATCCTCTGACTCATAGAAATAATGATCAGTTTAGCGAGGAGAATTAAAAGGCAACGGAGAAATGACAAGTGTGTAATTGTCCTCTCGCCTGTGTCTGCGCTCCCTCAGGTTCTGGTTTTGGAGCTGGAGACGCGTCTTCAGAAGGAGCGAGAGCGTCTCGGTGAGCTGAGGAAGAAGCATTACGAACTGGCTGGGGTAGCAGAGGGCTGGGGCGAGGGAGAGGAGGGTGAGGACAGAAGACAACAACTATACATACAGTAAATACCCAAAAAATATTACCAAAAAGACTAAAAATCATCAATCATCTTTTCCTCTGCAGGCACAGGTTGAGGCCAGCCGGCCCTGTCGTCCATCTCCCCGACCAGAAGGGTCAGCTTCTGTCTGCCTCTTTCTATTTATACACACATTTCAGGCTCTTTCTCCCTTCTTTTCTTCTCTTTGTTTGTTTTTTTTTTTTATCTAAGCCAAATGAAAGGTGCTTCTTTTCTAAACCTGCTTCTCCCCACCCGCGTCTGGAAGCTTCCATAGGGACAGCACCCAAGGGCTCAGCATCGGGGGACGTTGGAGGGAGAAACCAATGGATTTCAGGCGTTTGGAGTAAAAAAACGTCCCCCACTGCCTCTCCCCCCAGGACTGTGTTGGTAAACAGGGGATGAAGTTGGTCCGTTCTACCAATTATTTATTGTGTTTTCTTCCCTGGTTCACATTTTTAATGATGGCGCTCCGATGAGGAGTCGCAGCACAGACGCAACGAGCACAAGTTCTACTCGAGACATCCCAGGATGCACTGCACAGGGGCCAAACTCTCTCAGCAGCAAGAGGGGGAAATCAGTGACTGTCTGCCCCACCCCTGCCCTGGTGTTACATCTCTGTGTAACAAAGATGGCATACACGCTCTCATACTAAAACAAGTGTTTTGTTCGACGTCGTGAGCTTTTAACGCTGTGAGAGCCTGAGCTTTTCTTTATCTGTCGTCGCAGTTTGGCGTCCTCGCTTGTTTCTTCCTCTTCTTTTTTTCTCACTGTGAGTTATCACCTATTAAGTCCACACCACTCCTCTGACTGGTTTACTGGACTTTCTGCCTTTCACCTCCTCACCATTGTAACGACCGTGACTGTTAACTTACACGGAAACCCTTAAAACAACTCCAGACTGTCAGTGTGCACAAGAGTCGGGGAGTAGTTTCAGAACAGGAAAGTAGCACATGTTTTTTTTTTCTGAACTCTCCCTGTGAGCTTTGAGGCCGCTGATTACCTCATGCTACATCTTCAGAGGTCAGAGATAGCGGTGCATCACAGGGAGGTCTGAAGAGTAGACGTGGGGTCAATTTTTTTTGGGACATTTTCTCCTTTTTAATGGTTAGTGAAGGAGGGTAGGAAAAAAATCTTCTTTTTATATTGAAAAAAGCTACTTTTCTGTACAGTTATAAAAGTTTTTTGTTTTTTGCTAAAAGCTGTTCAAGTCTGGTGACAAACATAAAGTTGAAGACCCCTTATTGGTGCATATTTTTTAGATATATCAGTGGCAGCAGCTTTGGAGGTGGAGCTGGGATCCAGTTACATAACGAACTGCTACACAACAGCGTTTATGACTCCTGGAGACATAATGACCCTGCCAGCAGGAACAGCTGTGCTCCTGGTGTGTTTGAGGAGACAAGACTGTCCGCTAAGTCAGATAAAACTACAGAAGAAAATCCTAAAACGTTGGATTTCTTTAAGAACAAACTCAATGTCAGTTTTGAGGAGCTCTTAACATAAAAAATAAACAGCGCAGTTTTATTCATGAAATGTTGGAAAGATGTATCTGGTTCATCACGTGATCCTGTCTCTTCAGGTACCCTGATGGTCTGATGTTGGACTGCCGTTTTTTTTTTTTTTTGTTTTTTTAAATCCATGGCTAACTAACAGTCTGTATTTGCAGGACCACAATGGACTTTCATAAAATGAAATATGCAGCACACAGACTGCAGTGTTTTCAATAGCTTCCTCAAGACCACGTAGCTGTGTAAATATCATACGTTCTACTTTTGGCAATCAGCTTTTGCTTTCATGTAATCTGAAAAGCATCCAGCTGCATCAATGTTTGCATCTCTCCAAGTAAGGATTCAGTTTAATTGAATTAGGGATACACAATGGTGCAAATGAACGCCACTCATAACTAATATGTCATTATTTTCTAACCATAAGAGGTTGTTATTAAACAGGTTTTTCCTGCTGAGGCTCGTGACTCGTTGCCAGTGGACTGAACTTGAGATGAGCGGACATCCGTTTTGAACCCGGCACCTTTTATACTTTTCTTTCCGTTGTCATGACAGTGGTGGTGATGATTCTCTCGGAGTTTGTGTTTCTCCGTGTCTTAACATACTTTAGTTTTGACGCTCAGCTTCAGCTGTGTATCTCTAAAAAGTTGTGACACTGGGTATTTAACAGACGCTGCTCAAATAGTATTTGCCAATAATTCTTTTAGAGAATGTGTTTTTAAACCACTTGGAGTAACAGATGAGTCAATCACAAGACTGCAAAGGAGTTGACGGTTATTACTAAAGAGACCTTGAAATAATAAGACACCATCCATCTGCTGCTCCAAACAGGTTACAGCAAGTATTATTTGCAGTAATGTTGGGTTCAGATCTTGTATTTAATAATGATTTTAGCTGTGTTGTGTCACTTCTTCCATGTCTGGGCAACAAGGTAGCTGATTTCATTAGAATTAGCAGAATTTAAAAGGATGCATGCATCCTCTTTTTATGGTATTTCATTCAAGTCTCTTAAAAGATGAATTGAATCCACCTTGAGTGATGATATTTTTTATTAACCTCTCTGTCTGTCTCTCTCTCTCTCTCGGGTCTGTCTGTAGTCCTACCAGCTCCGCCAGCCTTTCAAACTGCCTCACACTGTAGTCAAAAGAGAAACAAATATAACATAGCAACAACGAAATATGTCTTTGTATGATATACTAAAACTATGTTGGGTTTGTTTTTATTTTTTCAGTTTTTAAAATAAATATTTCAACACGTTAATACAGAATGTAAGCGTGACTGTGGTTTTATTTTGCATCTGTGACAAAAGAAAAAGTGGTTTTTTTTTAGATCATTTGACTTGCAGACAACACACAGTTATGTTGATATTCTGGTGAAAGTTAGATATTGCGTAATAATCACTATTAATCCTCTTACCTGCTGATGCAGCAACACACGGTGAGAAACCTCGAGGAATTCTAGGAAAATTAATAAATTGCAATTCAGCTTTTTGGGGGATGATATAATATGTATGATGATGTGATTTTTGGTACAGACACAATAGGGTGTTTGTGTGTGTATGGAATATAAAAAGTGTGATGTGTGTGTTAGTTCAGTAACTGTCTTTAACAGGAGCAAAAACCTCACATCTACATCACAGCAGAGATGAACTCCTAATGCATCTAATTGATTTTTGGGGTGTAGATTCTTTTCCAGTAAAAGTATTGACTTGTGCAATTTAAAGTGCTTTGTTGGCATGAAACTTGAAATATCAAATGAGAGACAAAAAGTCAATTTTCTTTGTTGCTCAATCTACAACTAACCCTAACCCTGCTCCTTCTGCAGTGAAAATGAAGTAGACACACACACACACATATATGTTGGAGGCATTGCGGGGTGACTTGTGAGTAAATGAATCAATATAATCTGAAACCGCTGTGCTGAGATTACAGAAATCCCTAATCTGGGGTAAAGTGTGCTCCAGGATCAACTGCCACATCTTCTGATAAGAGTCTTATTTCCTCGTAACTGCAGTGCAGCTGCTCTCACTGAGACACTAACACAGAAAAACAGAAGCGACACACCTAATGGAAGTAAGTCAACTTCCCCATAATCGCAGCAGTAATAGGGTCTTGCAAGCAGAAAGACCTAACGCTCTTGACTAAAAACAGCAGGCAATTTTTTTTGTGGTTTGGTAAATCCAATGAGCTCAAACAGATAAACTGTTGCTGCAGAGAAGCAGGTAGCTGTGAGATAAGTTACAGGATATGAGGATCAAACTAATATTGCTATATATATATTCAGTGTTTGTCAGTTGAATGGAAACCTGCAGTGTTTCGGGTCTCAGACCAGGGACTACTTTCATTCATAAAGTCACACTTTAACAAATACAGACTTCAGATAGACATTAAACTTTCATCCAAGGTTCAAAAAAAGAAAAAAGTAGTCCAGGAGTAGAGTGGTAGTGATGATTAAAATATTCTGGGAAAATCCAGGCTTTTATCAAACTAATAAACGTCACTGATTGAGCAGCTTCTAAATTATCAAAACAGATAAAATCAGAAAGATAAATCTGTATGGTTTGCTCATTTGGGTCTTGATATTTATTTATTCACTGGTCTGTTACCTATCCCTTCAGCCAGATATTAAGATGACAATAAAAGGCAAATCACGCAGGTTTCCTCTAACCAAACATAGAATAGAAGTAAAAGAGTAGTAATTCATTTTATCAACTGGTTGGTGGGAAAATAAAAAGTAGAAGGCTTTATATTTATTTTTCACAGACATTTTATATTATTTATTGATGTATTCAGTTAAATTTATGACTTTTACTACTTTGTGTTGTCACTTTCAGGCCTGTATACTGTGCAGGGTGAAATTCTTCTTGAACTCACAAGGACATTTTTCTTAGAGACAAATTAAATGGGTGACACAAAAAGTCAAGATGTAGCTTGTTACACTGGAAACACACCACTACTACAAGAGTATGTTGTCTAACTCGTTGGACTAAAATAGTCTTTATTGTTGTACTTTAGTAGCGTAACAGATTTCTGTGCCGTCAGCACTTGTTCTCTTCTCCTCTGTCTAATCACTTTATGTCCGCTGTCAGCAGTGAGACGGTTACCTCTGATCTGATTTAATGTGGAACAATATGCAGTGGTGCTGTGTCTTGCTGTGTGCTGCTGTCCTGTCACATGGGTAATGTGGTGGGTGGTGCTTGTGAGAAAGTCAGGCTGAGCTATTTATAGTCTCTGCAGTCCTGAGCTGGGCTGCCTTACAGCAGGTCTCCTGGCAGCAGGGTCTGTGTTCGTCCCCCTTCCTCGTCCCCCGCCTGTTCGCCAACACAACCAGCGTCACATAGAAATGCTTTAAATCAGCAGGTACACAGACAGGTACAGGTGATTGTTCAAAGTCGCCCGTGTGGAAAGAAATATAACAACAGTCGGCTGCACCGGAGAGAATAAAGGCCTGATTTATGTACCTTGCTTCACTTGTTAATGCTGAAACAACATATACAATATATACTGGGGGAAAAAATCAAGTCTTTCAAAATACATATTTTGATAAGTGTCTGTTTTTTGACAGAGGAAGCAGGGAACAATACAAAGAATTAAACTTAAAATTCTCAAAATAGAAATGAGTCAGTAAGACGAGACAGTGATGAGAAAAACACACTGGCTCATCTTCAGCAGAAAGTAAAACACAGAAAGAGTCAATGATTTATAAATCGTAAATATATATTTCAGTGTGAGAAGACATTAACATCACATGATTTGTTGCTGTTGTTGAGTGATCCAGTGTTGCATTTGTCAGCAAGCCCAGCGTTTCCTAGCAGCCCTGCTGACCCCTCAGACTCTGTCTCGACCAAATAACAGTAACATGATCGCACACCACCAAACCTTCAGCTCTCCAAGAACATGCAGCTTTTTGAGCCTCATTCCTACCAAAGTTTACGCTAACTAAACAATACAGAGAGGGGCAGAGCGGTAGAGATCAACTGTGACAATCCTTA
Organism: Pampus argenteus; assembly: GCA_036937835.1. Lineage (NCBI taxonomy): Eukaryota > Metazoa > Chordata > Actinopteri > Scombriformes > Stromateidae > Pampus > Pampus argenteus. The sequence goes on from CM072868.1 coordinate 10,841,573, forward strand.
CAGCATTTTATCAAAACAAACTTTTGAATAGCTGCCCAATGTGACTATAAATATGCATGTATCCCCTTGTTTCCTGTCATCTCTAAAATGTTGCTGCCTAACAAAAGCATAAAATGACACGAACAGCCTTTAAGTGTCAAACTCTGCACATACATCATTCTGCACAGTGAAGCTCAAACACACATTTTTGAGTGGAGTAGGACTTTAAGTCAGTCCTCTTGGTTAGATCCATAATATTATTTGCTAAAACAACAAGTTTTACCTTTTTTTTTTTTTTACCAGTTTACAGTTTAGTGTTTTGGTATATTTGTGCAGTCATGTATTAATGCTTTACCACAACTTCATAAAGATGCACACACACACAGTCGCACTCACACCAAACCTCTTCAGTAGAAGTAGTTGCTTTCCTGACTGTTCATCCATATCAAAGCAATGGGAGAAGCTGCGGATGCTCTAAATCTGGAAATGAAATGAATCTTTGTAGACTGTAGACGGATTGTGAACTACGTTCTGTTCTGTGACCCGCTGATGAATTTGGGTGACTGACGGATACCTGAAAGAAACAGATCTCGTATTGTAAAGTCTGAATGCGCTGACTGTTTATTGAAGGGTTCATCTGAATAAGAGCGGCAGCCTTCTGAACAGTGAAGTGTCATCACTCAGGCCGCCCTCACTGAAGGCCATTGAATGCACTGTTTTGTACTTGCAGCGAGGTTGGCCTGCCTTTGAGTGCCTGATACAGATATGAGGTCACAGGATGAGGAAAAAAAAAGCCTTCCTCTCTCCGCTGAGGGCTGTGGGCATTTCTATCCAAGTAAACAAACAAGTAGACGGCACTTTGTTTGTTTCCCTCAAGGGCCAATGATTCCTTTCAGCCACAAATGCAGCTATTAGACGCTGGTGCAGACGATCTCCTGGGAACGATTCACAGCCTCCTATCAATCATCCATATGTGGCAATCGTGCCACTTAGGTATATAACAGAACCCTTTGAGCTAGCACATTTTCACTTAATGAAACTACAGAAACAGTTATTCAGTGCTCTCGTGAAGCAGCAGTTGTTGTTCTTTGTGCTACGAGTCAACAGACTTCACGGAGAATGATGAAGTGTTTGTGTTGTCTGTGTGATGCAGCTGGAAAAGTAAATTAAAGCAATTAATCAGCCACAGAGGCATCATATCGTGGCTCGTGGCTGCCATGTGTATTGTGTTTTTCCCTTAGCAATAAAAGTGGTTGTTTTGTGTCCGTGTGTGTGTGTGTGTGACTGTTTGTTAGTCTGTGTGTGTGATGGATGATCACTCTGCGGGCCATTAGAGCCTTTAGAGGCTTCTGTGTAAGTGTGCTCTGAACATCTGCATCTGTGAGGACAAAGTGTTTCTAAAACAATAAAAAGAGGAGGAAAAGACTTGAAGGTTTGGTCCTGAGTTTAGGATTAGATTTTAAGAGATTAAGGTCAAAAGGTGAAAAGGGAAGGAAGATAAGATAAAATCAAAATGTCAAAAACTGAAGGGTTCAAGGTAGAAGACAAAACATTGACGCATCTCGTTTTACTGTAATTAGTTAATACAATTAGTATTTATATGGAGACTTAATGAGGGGAAGACAACTTGGAAAAAGTGGATTATAGTATACAATATATAGCAAATATTGTTATTGTAAGGTAGCTTTTTGAGAAGTAAGTAATGGATCATGACAAACAAATAAAGAGTACAAAAGAGAAAGAAAATTATTTAAATAATTATTTAATTATTTTCTATTATTCTTATTTTTTTCACTTTGAACTATTTTATTCTATTACTTTGTTTTGTTGGAACAACTTTCATATTTATTTGAATACTTAGAAAATTTAAATTTCCTATACATCATTTTTCTTTGTTGTTTGTTGTTTGCTTCTATCTGCTGTATAGCTGCAATGTCCCTGGTTCAAGTCCGAGAAGGGACCATTGTTTCCTGTTAGGGTTCCTTTTTGCCCCAAAAAAAAATATATATGTAGGCTAACATAGAAGTATTTAGATCCTATACTTTAGTAAAAGTAGCTAAAAAGAAGCACAACATTTCCCTTTGTATTGTAGTGGAGTTGAAGTATAAACTATGAGGGAATGGAAATAAGTAAAGACTTTGAAAAAAACGGCGATTAACTATCTATATTTAGGGTCCTCGTGTGAATGCAGATACAACTGTGTGTGTTTGTGTATTTCTAAGTGTGTCTGCAGGCCAAAAGCAGCATGAGAGCACAAGAACCAAATGCCATGTCAGGATGCAAGTCCTTATTTGCCCTCCTGCCTTTGCAAAGTGCAGTGTGTGTGTGTGTGTGTGTGTGTGTGTGTGTGGGCAGAGCAGAATCTATGTTGTTGGCCAGCAGACACGTCAGTATCCGCAGCGTGTCGTGTCTCTACATGCAGGCATGACTGTGTGTTTTTATTAGACTGCATGTCCCAGGATGGTAAGTTCTTTAAATGTTTAATACTGGCATGATACAGATGCTAAACAAATGAAACTACCTATACCCTGCTACAAATATCATAAATGTGAGGAACATTATTTCTGCGTGACCCAGATGTGATCTTTTACACTGTCACAAAAAATGAGAACATCTATAAAATCTAGGTCACAGGGTTAGATTATTCTGCAGGGAAGAGGTGGTCACTTTAGTTGTTCAGTCCTGCCTTACTTATCTTACACATTTAATCATTACACATGTATGGTGATCCAGACAGTCAGCCCTCCTGCCCTACTTTGGTATCTAGAGAGAGACATCAACACAGAGAGGTGGTCAGGTCAATAGAGAGACAGAGGAGGGTGGGCATGGCACACCCAGACAGTGCATGACACCAACTACTCCGCTGCTCTGCTTTTAGGAAGGAGAGAGAGAGAGAGAGGCATGGTTGCTAGGAGACCTGGCCCAATGTAAACATGGCACCATCTGCTGCAGTGAGATCTGGATTGGGTTAGCCAAGTCAGACAGAGAGAGACCATCCCCGGAGGATCAGTGGAAACAACACTACAGGGAAGGAAAGGATGGCAGAGGGCAGGAGCAGGAGAGAAAGAGTGATGAGAGGGAGGGAAGAAAAGCAGAATGAAGGAAGAGTGAAGGGGATGAGGGAGAAGAGGAAAGCGTAAACATGATGAGAAGCTTGATTAATGAGTGACTAACAGGGTTGACTGTCAACTCACACACTCATAACCCTCCTACACACATTTACACACACACACACACACACATTCAAATTCATTCTAGTCTCACAGAAAAAACAACATTATAAGCATCATTCTCATCTAATACAGATATGATAAATGCTGGTGGAGTTGACACCAAGCTGCTGCTGCTGTTGATGTTTTTTTTCCCATTTCCACCAATAGTAACAGATAATGCACTTGTTACCATGGAGATGATAAAATATCATCATCACATGTCATAGTTCAGTAGCAGTAGGTTTTGTGCCCACATTCTTTGATGATGTGTGTTTTAACTAGAAAAACTAAACATTATTTACAGTTCATACTGTGTCACAGACACATTGATCCATTGAAGTGACTTTAGTTTTCCTGGCAGGAAGAGAAAGTCTGTGAAAGCAGTTATATTAAATCTACTGTGGCATGGGGGAGCTTTTAAAAATGAAACTATGTAACTGTTAAAAAAGAAGAAATAACATTTCAACAACATCCTCTTACAGAAGAAAATATGAGTTCATAAGCAATAAAATGCATCTTTGCTTAATTCAATGCACTCAGGTGTTTTGATGCTACAGCCTTACTTGGTTTGGTATGAGCAGTAGCTTATGGTGGCTAATGTTAGCAAACTTTAAATAGATGTGCAGCTGACAGGTTTTAGCATTTAGCTTTTTCCAAAATGTCACTTATGGTCACTGTGGTTGCTGTGTTACAAACTTAAGTTTGAAAGATATGTCTTTATTTACAACACAGAAGTGGATTAACATGAGGCGCTGTTATTTGTATTATGGGAAATATAGGACCCATTGTTTTCAGAGTTTGATCTAATGACTAAAAGTTGGGATATCTCAGCCTCTGCTCCAATGTCTCCATCAATGTTGAGCATTTAAAAAAAAAAAGATATATCATTGTAGGGCCCCTTTTAAAGTGCATGATGCCCAGTACCAAGGTTGCATGAGAAGAAACAAACAGTATATTTCAATAGAGATATCAAGGTGCATTTTATTAGATGAAGATCCAATGATATATATATAGTCAACATCAGCATCCTCCTTTACAAAAGACATTGAAATTGAAACATTTTCAGTAAAAAAGTAGTATTGTACAGCCAATATGGGGTACCAGAGAGAAAGCGTGACATGACCTAAATCATATTCATTCATCATCCTATGGATCATAGATAAAACACAATACATTATCACTATTTACAGTCTGTAACACAGAGGTTGACATGAATGGTAATCCTCGTGATGAATACAGTAAATAGAATATATTCATATATTAAGATCTTTTGTTTACAAAATCATAATGCATTATATATATCACAGAGAAAGGCTATCCACAACCTTGGCTTTCAGCTATACACACCCCCTTGTTTTGCAACACTTTGCCCAAGCAAAATGAGATCTTTTGTTTGGTCAATTTATTGTTGATGGGTGTCTTCTTTGGTTGTGCTGGATTTTATGTCACAGCCTTTAACTGAGCAGTCAGCTGCCGAGTGTTACTGAAGAGTTACTCTATTTAGGTTTGGTTGTAACTTTTAGGGCAACTTTTAGGGCAATGTTTGCAACAACAGGAAACAATGTGGACACACAGGGCAACAGATTTGACTTTTCCTGAACCAGGATCACATTTATAACTGTGATGCTTTTGCTTTGCTGCAGAAGGTTTGCGGACGTGGTTATTAATTGTTGCATTACAGCACAAGGTTTCCTTGCATTTCTTTTCACAAACACATGATGAAGTCTGACACTGGCCAGAGTTTTAGCTTGTGCATGCATGGACGTTGCATTTCCACAGGACGGAGGAAGTAATGGAGCTTCTCATTTGAAAATAATACATTTTCATCAGAGCACAACACATTCAGCACATTCAGCAGGATCCTGGCCTTAGCAAAGGAGAGTTACCATTCTTCAAGGTACCTGAGCAATGTTACCCATTAGCGTTATACTAAAATACTACCCAGGTGTCACAACTCAAAGACCTGTGATGCACAAGGAATATTTATTAAAATAACTGAGGTGGGGAAAATAAGACAAAGAAGAATTATTATCTAAAACTGGGGCAAAACCTAATCAAATAATGTGTTGGTGCATTAAGGACAAAAGAATAAAACGTCTATCCGGTACATTGCTCCATAATGTTGCCCAGTAGGTTTGTTGAAGTGTTTTGTTCTGTTCAGTTAGTGAAGAACAGTGTAACAGCAGTTAAACAGCAGTCATCCCAGACTGAAAGAGAGCCTAAGAGTGACGGGTATTACCTTTTATACATATGCATCTACACTACACACCTCATGTGAATATCATGGAACTTCATAAAAAGTATGTATTCTCTCATTTTCTCTCAGCCCATGAAACCAGTCATGCGTTGTGACCATTTCATGAACAGTTTCTTAAAAATCAAAGTACTTGGAGGTCATTTGTTTGGAGCCGGGGTTGTGTTTTCTGATCACTTGATGAGTCCGCCCCCAAGCCTGCTGAGTCTTCCCACCTTTGCATTGACATACAACAGCGGAAAGACGCTCACAGTGCTCACAAAAGTCATCCACCTGAGACACGCTTATGTTGTGTGATTCTATCTGGCTAAGTAACAAACATAGACATGCACAAAACGGATCACTTTACACCACTTGGTGTGTCCAAGGTTGAATAAAACCCAGGGGACCTGCCTTGCTGCTGCGAGGTCTTAGGACACGCCGGTGCCTGTATGTCCTTTATTCTCGGCCCACCCTTTCCCATCCTGAGCTGCATTGCTGGCAAGTCACGGAGTGGATCCCAGCCAGATGCCATTAAACCCACTGCACAATTGGATCAGGATCTTCTCTTACACTGCTTCTCTCTACATGTTCAGTGAGCAGTAATCCTTGCACCCATCCCACCTGCCACAATCCAACACCTGTGTGCTTGGGCCTCCGTGCCAAGCCTCAGCGCCAGGCCTCATCACTGGCCCAGCTGGCATGGCCCCAATCAGCTGGATTTGCTATAATAATCTGAGGTCATCTCATTCACACTGGGGACACAGCGAACTCAGTCAGTCAGATCTTCAAGCAAGGTCACTGAACCCCACCAGACCTTCCTGTCCTTCTGGGGACATTTCTACTGAGTGACCCGCTAATAGCTGATTTTAATATTATTGTTAAACACGTTAGAATAGAGTACCTCACACACTGAGGTTCCTGCAGCTTCAGAGGGAGCTACCTTTTTATTTAGTTATCGATTCATGTTTCACTAACAAAAACAGACCTCTTGTCTCGTCTACGGTTGCCAGCCAGTCATCTGGTCCTGATAGCTGCATACAAGCCTACCTAGTTTGTCTCTCTGTCAAGCTGGGATATCTGGGACCTTGATGTGTGTGTGCGTGTCTGTGGTGTGTGTGTGTGTGAGGCATGGTAGGGAGGGATGGGCAGAGAGTTACAGAGGTTAATGGAAAATCAGCCAAACCAAAGTCACACACTCACCCACCTCACACAACCCCTCAACCTCCTTTGATCTCATCCATTTGTGCGTCCATCCATTCACCCAGACCCCACCCCCCCTCCCCTTCGCTATGGTCATGTCCCGGCTGCTCATCCCTCAGTCCCAGCCGTTGTCCTTGATCATGTGGGCCAGCTCGATGATGAACTTGCCCTCTTTGTATTTCTGACTGCTCTCAAAGGCATGTTCCTGGAAGGTAAGACAAGAGAGACACCATTTAATTCATATGATGATGGATAGAGAATAATAACATGTTTATCATTGACAGCACCTCCCATTGACAGTGTAGGAGAAGACACAAGAAGCACAAAAAAACCCTTCTCAGGACAGTCTTTCTGCCTGAATATAAAAATCCTTGACTCATGTCTCTGCTCCTGGCTCTATGGAAGCTGCTTATATAATCAGTATGCTTATAACATCAGTCACTAAACACTGCAGAGGAGTCTGCAGAACCAAAACTCTACCCGGCTGAATGTCCATTCCTCATGTTGTTTTGATCCTCAGCCAGCAGAGAGTCTGCTCTAATTTTGCAGGCTGCAACATGTGTTTCTACTGTTAGGTGTCTATTCCAAAATTCCTCTGGAAAATAGGAATGTGATTCATAAAAAACACCAATGATGAGAGCTAAAAGACTCATGATACTGAATTTGAAGCTGAACTGTTGACTGCTGTCAACCTCTAATTTGGATAAAAAGTCAATTTCTTTCCTTTTTTTTTTCAAGAAATGTGTCTCTCAACATCTCAATTCTCTATGTACTTGTGTCTATGGTTGCAACAGTAAGATTTGAAAACAGAGGTCATTTAGAAACATGTGTTTTTGTCACTCTGGTGGTTGCTGTGCTGCTTGCTAATCCTGCTTCATTTCTATCCAGTTCCACCTTCTATATCCCCACATGTGTCTGTTTTTTATGGACACAGTACAATAACTGGCAATGATGGTGATGGGTTGTAAACCCAAATCCAAATTTGAAAAGCCTTTTTCCTGTTTTACAGGATATATTTATTACACCCCATCAGATATTTTAGGCCATCATTTCAACACACCTCCTATTTTTAAAACAGTTTGAAGGGCATCATTTGTAACCATAGTTGCTCATTGATTACGCTTTCTGCTTACAGTCCATTAACAGGCATGTGTTCTTGTGAAAAAGCCATTTAATGTTAGCCTCTCTTGGACACACACAGAGTCACAGAGCAGGCCGATACAAATGTTCTTTCATTGTGGAGCGTCTGTACCTTGTTTTGTCTTTGGCTATTTTTGGTTCGGAGCTGCAGAGGTGCAGATTATCAGATTTCTCAGTGTAGAAGTGCAGTAGGTCAAGCCTCCCCAAAACTTTGACGACTGCAGAAAATCAACACAGCTGCAACTGATATTAATGGCAGCCCTCCATTAAGTCCTATCTGATGTCTGTGTGCTTGTGCACGCATGTGTTTTCTCTGCCTTGTGGAGCCCTGACAGGAATAGAAACTTCCCAGAAAAGTAGCTACTTTTGAAGCTGGTTCACCAGGTGTTTACCAGACGTCAGGTTAAAGAGCCACATTTAAGGTTAGACACGTAGCTGTGAACGTTACGGTTAGAGGTTAGGTAAAGAGGGATGGTCAATGGATCCCTCAGAGAAGCTAAACAACAAGGATATTGTGTGTGTGTGTGTGTGTGTGTGTGTGTGTGTGAACCTCTAAAGGACACAGTCACGTGCCCTATAATGTAAACTCTCACCTCCATGCTGACAGGGTTCACCAGTGACAGCTGCACATGCTCAGCTCTGCTGATATATGAAGACAGCTAGCATGTGTGCATCCTGTTAGGTTCACCCTGACATGGGACCTAAAATACCACCTGTACTAAATACATACTGCACATGTATTATGACTAATATACATCATCACTTTGTATTGAGACTTTGTATGTATATATGTATAACTATTATATAGTTATATTAAGTTATAGATATATTAGCCAAAGCTACAGTGAGGCTGTTAATATTATTTTAACTGTAAGTGTTAAAGTCAACACTGCCGGTGTTTATGAGATTCATCAACATGTCTCAGGCTTTTTTATGATTGTTATTTTTATACTGTTATGATGTCAGATGTCTATGTTAGTTGAAGGAGAGTAATTATGCACACATCATGTATATGTGAAAGTCCATCTGAAAAATCAGTAACCTAAAGTAATACCTGCACACAAAATTTATTGGTGACAACATTTCAATCTTACTTGGATCTTCATCAGATCAGCATGTTTAAAAGAATGGAGAATACACCTGCATTTATAGATTATACACACCAATAGGCTGCCAAGCTCCATGATGTCAACCATCCACGGTGACAAACATCCATAAACAATGAACAATTCGATACATAGAAAGTACATAGTGACATAGTGAAACAGTGACACAAAAGCCATACTTTAAAATATCAAATATTAATAATAACATACATCTTATATATAAACATCATATCAAATTTACATAAGTAAGTGTGCAGGACGTAAACCTCTACCTCTACTTCCTCCTTGTGATGATTACAGATTGTTTGCCCACAAATGGCCATCCGTTTGTTGCTAAGGTTGTTGCTAAGTTCACGTTTGCATATTTCGGATCAGATTCAAGGTCGACGATGTACAGAACCACTCATAGGGAGGGAGGCCTTACAGAAATAGGAGCTATAACGACCTGTTTCAGACAGAGGCTGAACTGAACGGCTGAGTAAAGAGCAAGTATGAGATGAATAAGGAGGTTTTTTTAACTATAAATCCTGCAAAATATTCCAGTAGAGCCCCAGAATATAAATATAGACCTGGTGTCATATGAAGTAGGCATCTACTATAATGATATCTACTATAAAGTTTACTATAATAAAAGGTAAAGAATATACTGCATGTTTATATTTAGGTTTGAGAGACACATGAAATGCTAAATCAGATGTATTTCACTTCCACAAGACATAAAAAACTCATTACAAATCGCATAAGATAAATACAGACATCCATCTGTTCTGAGATGTCAACCTAATAACTCATTCAGCTCACAGCTGCATGGCTGCACTGACCCAGAAAGAAGAGGAGGTCCAAATATAATTAAGGTGCAAATAAAATTAGGATGTGTTTTAATAACAACCTCCCAGTTTATCGTCCTCTAACCATGGATGCAGTTTTGTGTACCTTGCATCAAACCACAGCCAAGGACACTTACATATTTCCAGCCCAGGGTCGTCTTGCAATTCTCACAGTATATATCTGCTACAGCATGCAGGCCTGTGAGCAGAACTCTCTCCTCTGCAGGGCCACACCCGACGTTCACCCTGAGAGAAGGAGGGGGGGAGAAAGAAAGAAAGAAGCGAAAGAAGAGAGAAAGGTTTGTTTTTTTTTAAATAGTATCTTCAACTGCCTCAGTTGCATGTACTGTATAATGTCCTCGGAGTGAGTCACTGCCTCACGCCCACTCACACAGTGCATACTGATAGAGCACCAGGCCGCGGAGCATAGATTCAAACAGCCTCATTTTCACACTCAATTCAGCTGATGATGACAACGCTCCGAGGCACACCACACTGGCGCTTCGCAAACAATATACCTGCCGTGTTTTCTGACACATAATGTCAGCTGCAAAGCCTTTTGCAAACAGGTGGGTGTGTAAAAACAACAACAAGAGAGGGACACTCACACTGAGTTGAACAGGTAGGCCCTGCCCTGGCTGCCCTGGAACGACTGCGGAGACAAGAAACAGAGATGAAACAAGCTGAATCTAGTATATACCCTTTCATTTTCTGCTTGGTTTCCACATTAATTAAATAGAAGGTATTTTAAAACCTGTAGACAAAATCTATATGAATGTCTACTTTAAATTGGTAGTAGTCTCCCAGTCAATACGCTCCTGATAACACCATAAGTAATAAATAGCTGTGTTATGACCAGCAGGAGGTCTTTGTGTACAGGTGAGCTGTGTTTTCATAATCGCACATGGAAAAAGTGATAGTGATTCATAATCTAATTCACTAAGCAGCTTATGTCATAATCCATACATAGGAAATAGTGGCTTGACGTAGACATACAGGTGTTTATTTATTAACGCCTCATCCTTTCTCTGCCTCTTTGAATCTTTAATGCTTGTTCCTTTAATTGTCTTTAACACATGTAGATTATATTCTGTAAAATGAAATGCACTATAAATTATTAAACAACTTTTCTGTCCTAACAGCGTCCAGAGTTCAGTAACGAGAGTTAAGTCACTGGAGTTACTGGTGACATTGACGCCGCCCGGTTACCTTGGAGATGAGCTCGTCGTGGTTGGCCAGGTGAGCTCGGCAGTGGATGCAGCTGTAGGTTCGGTGGCAGCTCGGCAGGTATGCCTGGAAGGTCTTGGAGCGTGTCATTCTGACCATGGGCGGAGTTGGCGGGCGGTGCAAGAAGGGACTGCCAGCCCAGGTCGGCTCACAGGGGAAGCACCGCAACACACAGGTGAGGGCCGTGGTGGGCGGCGGGTCGGGAGGCGAACACCTGAGCAGAGGAGGAGCAAAAGAGCAGCTAATGGTTACAGCTGCTTTCTGATGTGGCAAACTGAGCCACAGGTGTATAATTGCTGATGGGATTACACACTCCTCTGTGGGTTTAGAGAATTCTCCCAAAAAGCTGTGATGTGATGTGATGCATCAACAATGACCCTCCATCTGAGGCTCAGTCACTACATTTCAAACTGAGAACACTTAAAGAAATCCTGCTATAAGAGAGAACATTGACACAGGCCTCCACCACACAGGAAACCAAAACCAACATCTACCAAGTGGCCAAAAATGAGTCCCAGCTGGTCGAGAGAGCAGTTAGGGCTACAGTAACCAGCATAGACGGATGTATAGCTGTTTCCGTTAGCCTGTGTTCATCCAGTGCAGGCCTTTTTCAGTATACACAGCTCACATATTGTGTTGAAGTCTACAAGGATGCAGAGATAATCTGCTTAGCCTAGCACAACTGTGAGGCTCGCGCTATGCTCACTCCATGATATCCAAATAGACCGAGCCCTTAAAATAATTCTGCTCTGTGTGCCCTGGTGACTGAGAAGATTAGCAAGCAAGGCTGGGAACACATCCAAAAGACCAGAAGTACTGTATGTTTTGACTAACTGTACAGGAGACGCTAAATGTTTAGGGGCCAGTGCTCTTTATACCATTTGGTGCAGCAATAATGTTTGCTTTTATTGCTTAATGCAACTTTAATTGACTTCTGCCACTTAATAGATCCTACCAATCCTCACTGCATAGGATGCAGAGAAGCCTCTCATTGTCTACCTGCTCGCTCCACCTACCTTTCTTTCAATATTTTATAGTACAATCAGAAAACATGATGTTTCTACATAAATTAAACAGACATGTTTACGGTTGACAGGACTGTGGCTCCAACAGACGAGTTGTTTCATCACCCTCACAACATGCTGCCCCAATCTGTCTCTTCTACTTCCTGTCAATCTTTAGTGAACCATTTGGAAAAACAAATAAAATCCTAAATGGGAGCGGGAGGCGTCTGTGAGCTCAGGACAAACAATAGAGAGAGAGAGAGTGAGTGAGAGCTCTTCAATATGATTGTTTTTACTGTTGAACAGGACGCTGATAAAGGCTCTGGTGCTGATGGGAAGAACCAGGAGGATATAAATAAATAAGGCAGTGAGACGTGCACTTGTTTTCTCTCCTCTGACTCTGTGCCAGCGGCGTGGGATCTGGGCACAAAGGCACGCTCAGTACAGTTGTCATAGTTGACCTCTGACACACACACACACACACACACACACACACACACACACACACACACACACAGGACTGAGGACAAGGTAGAAGTTTATTTTGTAGCCACTCCCTTAAGATTTCTTTAAAATATTAAAAATATTAAATCTTTTTTTATTCAGGAAACCAGTTCATACGTCATCCTTTTATATTTTGGCTGCAACAAATATGTCATTAGAGTTAAAACTATTGGTCGATTCATCGGTACATAACAATTTTGATAATTTGTTAAGCACATTTTCAAGTGAAAATACCACGTTAGTGAGGATTTTCTCTTTTTCTCTGTAATCTAAAGTAATCGCTGATGACACTATTTATTAGTTGCGGCCTAATAAGTGATCAAATTTGCAACAGCTGCAACAGAGCTGCCTGATGATTAGAGCTCTGTGATTAGTCTTAGGAACTGTAGGTAATCCAGGAATAGCAGCTTCAAACTTAAGCTTCAAATTTAATTACATTGAATTCAAGCCTCTTCTTCTAACACATGCATTTGCTACAAGTTACTCGGGATAAAAGAACCAGCTAAACACTTCAAATATTAACATGGTGTATGGACAAGAAGCCAAAGCAAACTGAGGGATGCTGTTACAGTTGACTGTCAGCATGGTGACATATAGTGCCTCATGCTCATGTGCCCTCAGCGGACCAACATTCAACAGCAGGACCGGATTATAGTACTGAACATACTACACATCTTCTCGTGGGTTATAATCCATGTAGAGTTCTCTCTGTTATCTGCAGGCGCTCGCTTCATTAAAAGACCCAACAACAGTCAGGCATCACATGTCAGCGGCTTTAGATGAAAACAATATTTCTTACTGTTGTAATTATTAAAGACGAATTTTGAAGCAGTCACTGCGTGCGATGTTAAGAGGCTGAACAATAAGCAACAATAAGCAATAGCTATTCTGATTTTTAACAATTTTATCTGCTTATTATTTTCTCGATTAATCATTTTGTCTATAAAAGAACAGAAAAACTGTGAAAAATGTCACAATATCCTGGAGTACAAGGTGACAGCTTCAAATTAGAGATGTACCGACCGCTCATTCAAATATGACTTTATTCCTGCCTCTCAATATGCTGCTTTCCTCTGTTTTGTATATGTGTTGAACTGCTGGTCAGACTAAAACAAAGCATTTTAAGACTTGGACTCTGTAAACATCTATGATTAACAATCCAAAACTTATTTTGGATGTATGTTTGTCTTATATAAATTTCCTTAGATAAAAACTTAAGACAAGACAAGAAGGATACCGAACACGAGAAATATTTAATAGAAAATATTTGCAGGCTTTAGTACCACATTACACAGATGAAAATGTACTGGACCTGTCCCAGGCTGGAGTATGACACTGCTTGACATTTAGGAACAATTTCTATTACTTACCAAGAACAGGACAGAACTTAGTTGAAAATAATTTTGAAAAGAAATATTGCATTCATGGGAACAAGGGTGCTGATGCAAAGAATCAATCCAGGCTGCTTTGCACTAAAAAAAAACTCTTTTGACAGAATAACAAATTGCATTAATACTCAGATGACTACAGAAACCGATCGCAGAGCCCCAGACAGGCTCCAGCAGAAGAAAATATTATCACGACTGTCTGCAGAACTGCTAACAAACACATAACCTCAGTCTGTGTTGTCAGTATTTGTCCATATTTTTGCCTGCGTCTTTTCTCCGTCTGCATGTATGCAGCCTGTTTGTATTGTTTTTCTACTGTCACTCCATCTATTCATGAGCCCTGCTGTGGGTTGTTTGAGGTCACCGAGCTGTCCATTCTGGTCATTTCTGGGTGTCATCACAAAAGGCTACGTGCCACGAGTCTCACCAGCCAAAAGGGCCCTTGTATCCCAACAAAAAAACCTTTGTTATGTAACGTACCGATGCTGCCGCTGCTGCTGCCGCCGCCACTGTTGCTGTTTCTGACAGTGATCGAGAGCAGGAGAAAGACGGAGGGGAGGAAGAGATACTGAGGGAGGGGAGAGATGTGACAGGATGAGCTGTGTGTATAATACTGCCCACAAGCTGCACTGACACGATTCCTGTACTTGATGTACTTTCATACAGTTCTTCATCAGTGTTACATCAAGGCCAACAGCATACAGCAGAATGACATCACTGACTGAAGGAGAAAAAACACTCCTCTCTGCCTCTCTCTCATATCAAATCTCACTGATGAGGCGATGCTCCTTCATCCCAGGTGTGTGTGTGTCTGGTTACTGTTGCCATGCTTTATCTGTACTTGCTTCTAGAGGATGCACTTATTTACACACAGTATATTTCCCTTAAGAGTGCACACGAAAGTCATAAGATAACACTCTTTATATGCTCATTATATTGGGGTTATAACTCATACATTATCATTTCTCAGACCTGTTCATTGTACACAACTTTTGTGAAGAATCATCTTTCAAGGCCTGTAACTCTCTGACCTCCATCTTCGATCCATGTGTGTATCGACTCCTCACATGATCAATAACTATCTACTAACTATGAATAGAATGAAAACAGACTGCAATGACTGTAAAGGTTTTACAGGTATTTTTCTGCAGAATGCAGCATTTCCACCTGCCAGCTGATCTGTTACTGACTTGTAAAGTGTGTAAAGTGTCATCACCTGGTGTAAGACATATAAACATACAAAAAATGTGAATTAGTGGACAGTTTGAGGGATTACAGTATGTTTTGTGTGTGTTTGTGTGTGTGTGTGTGGTTATTGGTATGAATCAGGTCACAGGCAGTGGCGCACTTTATCTGGGGCAGAACTTCAGCCACCACAAGGAGCACAGATGGCAGGGATGCCTCATGTCAGCAATGCTGAATACACACACACACACACACGCACACAGACACATACACACGCACACTCACCATCCCACTCCTGAAAGGCTTTAGCATCTGCAATGACAGATCGATGAGAATCAGATGATCCCGTGAGACTTTCTGATCACATGAGCGCATTGATACGTTATAACCCGCATTAATCACCAGTGACGTTCACTACAGGCAGGCGCGCGCACATGGATGATGGCGCATACTTGCAGGACAGCCACCATCACAAACAACATGTGTCCTAATAATAACTCATAGATACTGTACTGCAGAGTAGAGCTCACCATCCCTGCCACGAAGAAAACATTAGACCAAACAGTAAAAATAGTTATGACAATCAACTCATACATGTTGCCACGATGCAAAAACATAAACTTGTCATATTATAATAATATTACAGTGTACCTGATGTGTAGTCTATATTAAAAGTTGCATCGATGACTAAGTATTGGACAGTCTGTGGAGGCTTACATCGACGCTTGAATAACAGTCATAGAGCCATATGAAAACAGTGCGTAACAACAAATGCATCACATTGAAAATAGCGCAAAAGGTATCATTTTTACCTTTGAAGGGAAGAAAAAGCGGATCTCCACGTAGACTGTAAAATGTCGCACCTCCGCGTTTTCCTCGTGGCAGTGCCAATCCTAAACCCCCTTTCGCATTCCTTTCCAGGCAAATTTGCTCTTCTCTCCGGCCCTGGCAAGTCCTGCAGAGACGCAATGTTTTGACGCGCAGCGATGCCCAGCAGAGTTTAGAAGAGGAGGAGAGACAGACAGCCGGAGTGAGAGGGTTCACCCCAACTTACTTCCGTGTTCGTAGAAACACCACTACACAATTAGGAGGGAGTCCTATTTTTAGTCAGTCCGTTTCTGTTTATTGTCTGTCTTCTCTCTTCCATGTAGACGTTTAAACGTTTAGCAGCTGCACATCTCTTGCTTGTGCTTGTCTAATACGTAGATAAACTTCCAACTGATCTGAGCTCAAGACCCCGCGTCGCGCATGCGCTAAATGATTGACAGCTAACGTTAAAAATGCACGATTTGATGCATTATTCATTGTAATAATTAGCTTCCCTCTGAATTATAGAGCCATCGTTATAGCCTTGTTGTCATATTAATAACTGTACCATCTTCATTTTTTACAGAAGTTTGTCTCATGTTGGAGCACAGAATATACTTTTCTAAGGTCACTCTACTCACCATTGCTAACTTCTTCCTCATTTAAAATTCAGTGGTCGGAACACTGAGCTTTATCACCCAATTACTAGTACGTTTTTACATTTACTAAAACAACAAACTCTATCGTTACAGGTTCATACCATTGACTTTATAGCGCACTTCAGGGGACGTTAACTATCTTGACAGCCGAGTTTACGATCTTTGGCAAACGCTACACTGGACAGTGACTTGAGGAGTAAATGACAGACGTATTAGCCAATAAGCAAACAGATACGGCATAGCAACACCGTGCTTATTGGCTACGAGCAGCGTCTAGCAACCAATTACTCGTACTGAATTATCTAGAAAGAAACTACCTGACAGTAGTTTTATCCATGAACATATTGCAAGAGAAAGACACAAAGTTAAAAAAGAGAAAAATAATAAAAACCGAAAAAGTGAATGACTCCCATGTCAAGATTTTCAGCTTCATTACTTTTTCTGATAATAGGAAAACTTCATAAATGACTCAACAGCGCCACCTGTTGTCTGTTTGTATGTGATATCACACTGAAAAGAAAAGTGATGTTTGTTAAACAACGTTTGTTAAATTAGAAACCTTAAAAAATGTTCCATAATAAATACACACCACTTATGACAATATCAATTTTATTGATATAGGAAAATAAATCAATAATTTCCCATTTAATCTAATACATAATATGTGGGATGAGGCATTTTGGTTGAACCAAGCAGCTCGGTCCCACAACTGGTTCTGTTAAGTCCCAACAGCTGGACAAATCACTTAAGCATGCAAAAATAAATATATATTCAGAACAGGACAAGTAATGTCATTAAAACATTGCACAGTATATTAATTGCTGCAATATGATTGGTAGATCACAAGTGTTTCTCTCAAAGAACAATGTTTTTAAATTGAACAATGTAAAATATCACATAAAATAAACACTAGTCCTGTGCAGATTTCACTCCCTGACATCACTAATAAAAATGTCTGACAACAAACTGAAGACGATCAAACCACAATACTGTTACGATTGTAAAATAGCAAACAACATCCAATACATTCAAGCAATTTTACATTCGTTACTGACCCTCGCTGCGCGGTCACAAGTTGATTATGATCACATTAACGCATTACTAAAATAAACTTGATCAAGTATTCTCTGTTGTGCAAATTGCTCTATTGGATTGATTAGGACTAAGCAGCTACGCATAAACCTATAACACAGCAATGCAACATACGACCCGCTGTCTTTAAACTTTCAACATACAATAGCTTTTTTTTTAACAGTATGATCCACAGTTAAATTTATCTAATGCATAAACTGAAATACACACCTGTAGCGCTGCTCAGTACTCACACTGCCCATGTTGATGTGAAACTAAAACTCAGTGTAGCCGAGGGGCCTCAAATGTTTGGCTGAAAGTGGCATGTATAAAATATAATACATCTATGTTGATTTGTATATTATTGCATGTGCTTAGTAACACATTGTGAAAAAGAAAAAGTAGTCTTAGCTCAAAGCATTACAAAACAGCTAAATTAATATTTTTATAGCTGCATCTGCTGGCGTTTATGCTAGCACAATATGCAGTAATACTGCAAACTGTCAATTACATACTTGAAGGCATTCGATTATTGAGTTCAAGACTGATAAGACTTTCAAACACAAAATTTCAATTGCCATTTTGTCCCATGTTACAGGTATACTTTAAAGGATCATGTGGTTTTAAATAAATCTCAATCACTGCCGTGTGTATAGCAAGGTGACAAAGAACAAAACTCAGAGGAGGTAATAGCACATAGCAGGTTCAGTTTGTGTCCTTTATAAGTACCTTTGGATTTATAATATAAGGGTTTGTGCTACCAGTACGATGACTGGTTCCTCAAATCAGTGCAGAATATGACAGTGATCTCTACAGCGCGTGCGTATCCCGCTGGAATGCATGCAGTAAAAGTGGGCGCGTGGCGAGGCTTGTTTGGCAGATCAGTCAGGATAATCAAGGAGAAGGATAATCACTGGTGTGTGTGAGCGTGTGTATGGTGGGGGGGTGTTGGCAGGTCACTGAGGCTTAGAAATGCCATTCTGATCTATGAAGTCTTTAAGCCTGGTGGGAAAATCCGTCATAACTCCTGTGGCTCCCAAGTTAAACGCCCTCTGGAAGTCCTCCTCATCATTCAGTACCCAAATGTACACCTGAAACCAGACGCAACGGTTAACACACACAGCGGAGCCTCAAGAATGCTTCTGTACTTCATTAGCAGCTACTGTAGCCTATTTCTGAACATGCAGGACATTTCACCAGTAAGTCATGACACTTCTGCAACTAGGTCAAACACAGACAGGCTTAATGTTGTTATTATATACTATGGAAAATCCTTCTGTTGCTCTTGGAAGTAAAGATGATACAGGGGAAAGCAACTAAGCTTTGACACATTATATGGACCCCATCGCTCTTAACTGTCAACAGTTGAGATACTGTTGTATAAACAGGTTTGGAGCTCCAGCAAAAGTGCACATACGTTCACTTAAAATAGAAGTGGTTAATGTTACTATTAAATGTTACTATTATCTTTTCGCAATATACATTTATCATTTTGCATCACCTATGTATTCAATATTTCTTACAGAATACTTATTTTCTTGAGGACTAAAGAGAGCACATAATGGTAGTTTTACCTGTATTCCCCTGGCAGTTAGATGCTCAAACAGCGCTTTCCTCATCAGCAAGCTGCAAGAAAAAAAAAAAAAAAAAACACTTGTCAGCATGGAGAAACTGCAAGTATAGCAAAGGCTAATTCAGGATGATCAAGACTGTACAAGTTTAGTTGTAAAATTGTAAAAGTGCTGCATTAATCATAGTCACACAGTATCATGCGTGTGTATTATTTCTTATATGTCACAAATGCTACATGTTAAGTGTGAATTATAGGCTCAGACACAAAAGAAAAAAAAGGGGGATAGAGTTATTTTCCAATATTCAGACAAATAAGTGACTTACGTGTCTGCGAGCCAGGCAGTAAATCGTTCGGTCTTAGTTAATCTGTTAGGATCCTTTAGTCTGTAAAATCATACAGGAAAGTTAAAAAAAGTGTCAAAAAGTTACAACCTACTGATGTCGCTTCCATAGTGGCACTTTAAAATTGCATAAATTTGCATAAATATATTGATCAATACTCTTTCACTTTTCGCATTACAGGTTACTGGAGTTGCAAGAATATCCATTACAAAGTGAAATGTTCGCTGACCAACAACAGCGGACGGAAACACTGTCAACACATTTTCCACGCAGGATACGCAGGAAATCATTAACTTAAGTTGACGTAAATGTAGTAGGCTGGGAGAAAATGTACACAACAAACATCAAAAACAGCTGCGTAGTCACATAATAACGTGTTGAGCACATACAACACAACAAATGCATGTACAGTAACTATGTAAGAGTGTATGACAGTGAAATGTTCCTCTCATGACCACATAATGCAGTTATATGGTAATATAGTATAACATAAATTACTCTAGTGGCCTTAACTGAAGTGTAATAATTGTTTAATCTTCAATGAATGTTTCGGCAAGCGTAATCTGCTCTATGACTTTGACCTCCAGGACGAGGGGTGTGTGAGCGTTTTAATGCCTTCATCAGTGAGAGAGATCATCTTTCACGCGGCATTATGTTATCAGCATACATAAGCTGACTGATAACAGAGTTTCCAACAGGACAGTCTGCGTTACACCCAGTCAGTTGTTACGATACGTCATCCATGTACACACTGAAAAAAAAACAGAATGCAAAATTCCACCTTGGCGAGCAGCATTATTTACATGAAATGGAGCAGCATACAGCATTGCCCCATTTAACCCACATTGTCTGATGACCATACCAGAAGTTTGTTGGTTGTTTAGGATTAATGCTGCCTTTAAAGCATCAATACACGTGAAAGCCATGTTTTCTTTTAAAGTCAAACTGATACTCAGTGGTGAGATCAACCATGTTCAGCCTTGTTAATGGGATGCTTTCCAGCACTTTAGAGAGACTACTGGCAAGGGCATTATGTCAAATTATACATGCTATTTAATTTGCCAACCTTGTCCTTAATGAGAGGCACTAACAAAACAATGGGTCCCGAATCTGGAAGGATACAGTGAACTATGAAACATGTAAAAACAGGCAGAGGACAGAGCCTTTAACTGGCATTATTTAGGTGTTCTGCAGGAATATGATCCATACCAAAAGCCTATCTAACATCATAATGGCATCTGACCTGACTAAGATGTTTTCAGAAAGATCAGTATTTTCTACAACCACATTACTTTTAACACAGTTGGATAAATGATAATAATGCTCACGGCACACCTGAGCTATGTTGTCTGGGCCACACGCTCCCTTAATGTTGGATTGTAAGGACATTTTACAATTATTCATAACTCTGACCTCTTTCTGTCTTTTCAGCTTTCTGGCATTTTCAGCTCACATTGGGTTCTCCGTTCTTTTCATAAAACAAAGAGCATATTTAAATCTTCGATTGGTAAGATTTTTATGTTCAAGGACTTTCTTATTGATACATATGCTAATGAATGGGTAGCAGCTAAAAAGTGTTAATGCCAAATGAACCTTTTAAGTATTTTATTCTAGTAGGTTGTGATAGTATGAACATACTAAATGTGTTTTTAAATTGTAGGTTTGTCTTATAGTCTGGGTCAGAATTATAGTTTAATCCTGTGTCCTAGTCTCAGTTAAGAGGTATAAAAGTTCATACCTCTGTAAACCAACTGCTATCAAATGTTTTGTACTTGCAGATTGATACAGATAACGTCTGGTGGGGTAGAGTGGTACTGCTGTGTCTAATGAACAAACTAACAACAATAGAAAACTTGTATCTGTGTTGTGCAACACAATGCAGAGCACGTTTACATGTTTATTTCTATGCATTTGTATATGGTCTATGGTTTAAACCTACTTGGTTATAATAGAGGGCATTGGGATCTCCAGGAACTGCTCCTTCAGGGGAACAAAGGGTAGAAGTCCGGTGTAAAAGAGGCCGAGCAGCTGCAATACTCTGGGAAGGCTGAACAACACTGGAATACGAGGATTCTACGGAAAAACAAACAAACAAACACACACACACACACACGATTTGGGGTCAGTCCCCTTTCTAATTCAACAATATGTGATAAGTTTGTACTTTCAAAAAGGGCACTTGAGATAGTTTGTCTTGTCAAAAAAACTGATTTAGAATTAACAACTGGATACAACATTTAAATATCTCCATATTCAACGTTTTCTCTACAGTGAGTGACCTAAACTATAGGACAGATTTGTGGACAGATTCGTACAGGAGCGTATTCACCTCAGTATTACATAAAAAGAATATTATTACAGGTGGCGGGTTGTTTCTTCTTTGTCAATGGAGATTCACTTTCTGAAATGATTGGACTAAATGTGAACTCAATACACACAATACTGACATGGAAAGAGTAAGTGAATATTATGTCGTTGTACCTCTTTGTAACAGTTCTTTACAATCTGGTTGCTGGAGTTGCCCCAGACAGTCAGATGCTCTCTGTCGTATTTAACAACCAGCTCGGAGACCTGCAGGATTAATAAATCATCAAAGAAAATCCATACAATGTGTGGTATATTACACTGCAATTATGTGAGCAAAATGAAACAGAAATCTCATTATCATTCCATAATGTCTAGAACCATTACATTCAAATGCTGCCATCTTTCAAATTTTGTCTACATAAACGATATAAACCAACAGCCTTTGGGAGACTGTATAAGATGTACTTTCTGTTGAGAAAACAGATCGAATGGGAGCACTATGGTTCCCATGTTTATAAGGATAAATAAACTGAACCTTGAATCTTAAAAATATGCCAATGATGGTTCCTCAATGTTTGTTTATCTCTGTCAACTTCCAGTACACAGTGAAGTAGCCACTGATGCAGCGTTTCATGAGTTTTAAGTTATAGAATCGGTTGTTATGTGTGTATACAGCAAAGAACATTGGCAAACAAAGTGAACAAGAGCATAAACGAGAGAGTTTGCAAGAGTTAAAGAGGCAAAGACGCATACACACACACCTTCTTGATGAGTGTACCATTGTTGACCTTGATGTCAATGTTAACAGGGGTATTAGGAAATGCATCAAAGATGTCCCTGAGGAGAGGAATGCGTTTGTCATCTCCCCCCTTGCAGAAACAGTCTGTAAGGACAAGTTGAAAAGATAGTCAGCTCCACATAACACTGACTATGACAGGTGGGGGTGTATTAATGAGTGATTTCAGGCTCCTTTGCAAATTAAAAATAAATGATCTGACAAAATTCAACTGTCATCGAAATACATTGACAACATGGATCCTTGTAATTTTAACTGTATATTTGTTCCTATTCACAAACATCACATAACCTCAGAACAGACTGACTGCTGATGTTAGCTTTGAACTAATTACACTAGTCATGCGTATGAGATGCTCACCCCTTTGAAAAGTTACACCCAGCTTGCAAAGGTATGGAGGGAGCTCCTGCAATGAGCACACAGCAGGTTAACAGACACAAATATAGTGTATAGTCAGAGTCCATAAGATAAATACAGAGGTTGTGTGATAAGTGTCACTGGTTCAGATTAATGACATCCAATATAAATAAAGAAGGAACCCAGCAAGGACATGTCAAAGCAAGCTTAATGTGAAGAACTATGTGCTGTTCTGTGCTACGTGGCCACAGCAGTTTGGTATCAAATTATTTATGTCATTTGACACTTTTCGTTGTGATCGCTGGCCTGACCGCAACAAATATTCCACTGACCAACTGAGAATTTCTTTCATTTTCAGTATCCTTGGTTTCTAGTATTTCACCTGTTGATTTTAACTACATTTAAACTATGAGTGAACATATGTTAAATTTAATAATTTTCCTTTTAGAGGTTTTCTATAAAGAGATAAGATTAGATAATAGTAGTAATGTATTTTATGTTACATACTACATACCCTTGTGCTGCTGTGTTAAATTGAATTTCCCTTAAGGGGGATCAGTAAAAGTACATCTTATCTTATCTTATCTTATATGGAATGATTAAAGGGATATTGCAGAGCAGCAACTCACAGCGTAGGCCATGTCAGAGATGTAGGCGTTGATACCAGTGGATCTTTGCAGGTTGGCATCATGGGAAACCACAACCTGTTCATCTTTTGTCAGGTGGCAGTCCAACTCCAGCATGTCTGTACCAAGATCCACAGCACTGCATGAACAAACATACAGCACACATATTTATCACTATACCTGGAAGACATCACTGACTTTCAGCTGTAGGGTCACCACTAAAGTCAAGAAATAATCACCAACAGTATGAAACTTAGATGATATATATTCAATAAAACCACCTACACTTCCCTATTAATATACCACTCAGACGTAACAGCAAGGCTTGGTAAGCCAATAAAGACGGACTGAACACTAACCAAGCCCAGATGACACACATACACACACACACTCTCCACAATCACGAGGAACACTCATGTCTCACACACAGAAACTGAAATTAACAGCCATTTCATTGTCACATTGTGATGGTTTCTACTCACTGCTTGAAAGCTGCCATGGTGTTTTCCAGGTTTTCACCTGCTCCTGCAATGTAATGCAAAAAAAACACACAAAAAACAACACACTGAGCATAGTACAGTAACATCTCCTTGTATTTAAGTATTGCACAGACTAGTGGAGCTGTGTGATCTTACAGTAAACTCTTATTCTCCACCTGAGAACAAATGTCCTCTTATAAATATTTAAGCATCTATGTGGAGAGATCTTTATCTGGTAGTGAAGCATTAAAACCAGGATGAGTACCACTGCTGTCTTAGGTCTTACCTCCACGATGGGAAATGTGTTTGCTGATGAAAGGCTCTCGCTTCCTCCGGTGCAGAAGATGTGGGCATTTCAGCAGCAGGGTAGAGGTGAGCACGTAGCCCGTTACCGTCGACAGGACATACACAGCGGCACACATCTCCGGTCAGTCTGCTGGGAAACAACCGTAACGCACTCAAAGTTAATATCTGCAATGAAGCAGGGTTTTTAAATTAACACGTTGTGTCTGTCATTTCAAAAAAACAGAAAGACATACTGAGTTGAGCCTCAGTCACAGTAAGAGCAGTTCATATTCAGATTATATTGTAAACTAAGGACACATTTTCTTCCTAACAATGCACAGCTACAATAAATAGAATAACATACTAGCTAAATTAGGCTAATGTTTCTGAGGGTCGAACATACATTATTAAATCTTACCTTTGTCATCAAATCGTTGTGGTTTTCTTTGGGGTTTTTTGTCTTGACTACCCTAGTTAGTCCCAGTATGTGTTAGTTAATGTCGTGTAAGATAAAGTGATGAACTGGTTTCTTATCTCTGTCTCTTACTACACAAACAGAAACACTAACCGAATGCCATCACCTGGTCGCGCATGCGCCTGTCTTTTCATGACCCGCCCTACTCTATTTCTGATTGGCTTATCCTGATATTTTATCCTAACCCTAACCAATCCCACTCTTCATGTCTAAACCAATCCAACCAACGAAGGTAACGCGTACTATCCAATCAGAAGCAGAGTAGGGCGGGTCATAACCTCGCCATCCTAGGGAAAAAAATCTGGCCTAATAGAATACTTACATTTAGGACATATCTTCTAATTATTTTTTCTTTCATATACATATACTACATACATACACAAGTACATATATTTTGTTGATTGTTTAAGAGACAGATCCTCTACTTGTTTCTTTGTATGTGTGTTTTTTAAAGTGTGTGTGTGCACCAATGTACCACCTTTGCTTATATGTGTTGTTTGAAGGAAATTCTAATAAAAAGTAATACATAAAAAAATAAAAAAATACAGCTACGTTTAATTAAAGGAGAATTGTGCAGTGTCAAGACACAGACTACCAGGTTATTAGGTGCAGACTCTATGGGGAGAAAGGACAGAACAAATACTAAATTACAATCACTTTACTAAAGCAAAAACATCACCATAGACACTATGTGATAACCGAAGAATTTCAACAGAACACTGTCCAGGTCAAAATCTTGAACATTTGTACCAGTCAAAGTTCACTTTCTGCAATAAACTGTCTACAGAGATGTGATACACACCCTGGAGAGAAATACTTCAACATAGCATTATGTGCAAGTCCTTTCTTGGTGGTGAAACAATTTGGAAGACTTTTTAAAAGTTGGTCTATTGTCAGTATAGTGTGTGAAAGGTAAAGTGCTCACAAAATGCCTCAAGGTTTGACAGATGTTCTGGAGGAATGGAAATGTCTGGAAAAGGAGTATCAACATGCTCAGGTAAGGAACGGACACATATCAGCTGACAATATCAATTTATTCACATCAAGCAGATGTAGAAATCATGCTTATCATACTCTGAACATGCTAGTGTTACTCCAACCTGATGATGAAATGTTAAAACTGTTGTATATTAATAATGTGCTTATTCCAAGGAAAGGTTTCTTTTAATGTACACGTTCCTTTGGTTGATGATGTAAACTCATGACCTTATGTTATCCAGGAGACACACAGGATGTACTTACAGAAACTGGATGAAATTTCCAAACTACAAAACAACTGCTCTTCCTCCATTGTGAGTCAGCAAAGAAGACTCAAGGAGATGTCCCACCTTGTTAAAAAGTAAGTGTCCACACACAAATTCACATAGACACATATTTATAGTTATATATAGTGATAAATACATGCACATCAGGCCACACACAGAGACTCACAGGGAGGAAAGAAAACTCACTGATATAAGCCAACCCTCAGATGAACACACGTCGTGATCATGTTGCCAGTGATATAGACTTATTTTGTGCTCTTTTGTCGTTTAACAGATGCAGTAAAGGACTATCAGAAGAAGATGCTAAGAGCTTAGATGAAATAAAACAGAAAATGAAGACGCGATCAAATGCTTTTTTTGAAATGGAAGCTTTCCTTCCCAAGAAAAATGGGTGATGATTTCCATTCATTCAAAAGTCCTAAAATACAAGTTCATGTCATTACCATGTTTAAAATTCATCTTAAACAGATTAATTATATGTATAATTAATCTTATAATCTTATTACCTTATGTATCACCTCATGTTGCAGGCTGTATCTCAGACTTGTTCTTGGCAATGTGAACGTCACTCTTCTCAGCAAGCAGTCAAAGTAAGCACTGATCATCAAAGCCTGAACCTTAACCCTGAACATCAAGTCTAAACCTTTTCCTTTGTTTAACTACATTTTGTACTACAGCTGTGATTTCATCAATCAGTGAGATGATTTATCACTTATACTCCAATAGTCTTTTTTAAACTGATATTTAAACTATCCCTCATATCCAAGATTCAAACCAGGACAGAACATTTTCTTGGCTGATGAATTTCTGCCTATTTCATCAGTTTTGTGAAGCCTGGTACTATAAATTGTGTCCTTAATTTGTCACATCCTTGTCAGATTTGCCTACAAAGATGAATATGAGAAGTTCAAGCTATACCTCACTGTCATCCTGCTGATATTCTCCTTCATATGCTATTTTGTAGTGAGTTACAGGTAAGCATGAGAATATCACTTAGCACTAAATACACTGACACTCCTTGTCAGTTACTGTGAGTTTGTTGGGCATGGTCACTGTATGTACAATATGATTAAATCAAACACTTGTCTTTTGTTCCTGACTTTAGGTTTCTTGATGCAATCCTTAATTTCCTGCTGGTGTGGTATTATTGCACATTAACGGTCAGGGAAAGCATCCTCATCACCAATGGCTCCAGGTCAGCCCAACCACAACAAAAATAGTATTGTCATATTTTTCATTTTTAAACATATTCATGGTAGTTTGAGTAGTAAATAATTTGATGAAACAAACTTCCTTCTTTAAGCAATTAATTATGTGTGGTGTACAAATTAAATATCTAATAAAATGTATTCTGCATTATAGAATCAAAGGCTGGTGGGTTTTTCATCACTACGTCTCAGCTTTTCTGTCCGGTGTAATGCTGACATGGTAAGTAGAGAGGAAGATTAAAAAAACAAAACAAATAACAATCAATGAAATACCATTCCATCAATGAAACACAGATGCATGTAATTCAACCATTTTTATCAACATGTATGTTCCTCTTAAAGAAAAATGAATCTGTTGAATTGCATTTTTTGCTATAAAATGTTCTCCCTTTGTCATCTAAGGCCTGATGGGATCCTGTACAAAGCATTCAGGAACCAGTTCCTTGCATACTCCTTGTATCAAAGTAAGGTCAAGTGTTTGGAATATGTTCATGGTTCAAGTGTTTCCAAGTGAAACCGAAGCCTGATCAGTCTTGTCTTCTGGGTGCTTTTTTCACCTGGGACGCACAGGTTTCGTTCAGTGTCTGCAGTGCTATTATCAAAGTGGCTGTCTGTACAGACTACGATCCCTGGGAGAAAGACACAATATGGATCTGACTGTGGGTGAGATATACACTGTAACACACCAAGGACACTGGCTACAGATACACACACAGATCCAGCAATGCATCATCTTATTTAGATACTTTATCATTTAAAAAAAAAGTTTTAGAACCCCTGGTGCTCCACCAGGCATGCCTGGGGTTCCTTGTGCTTTGACAAACAGAAAAAGTAATAAATAAAATAAATAAATAAATAAATAATAATAATAAAAACACTTTAAACCTTGTTTGCTTTTGTTTTTAGAGGGATTTCAGTCCTGGATGTGGAAGGGGCTGACATTTCTTTTGCCCTTCCTGTTTTTTGGTCATGTGAGTACAGTTACACTGAGATTGTGTGCAGCTGAACTTGTGACATTTCCTCAAATTAATTGCTTTGTTTGCATTAAAAATAACACTGTCATGGTTTAGACTGGATTACACAGACTAGCTGATAAAACTGCTGATATCACTCTAAGCCTCATATTTAGACTTTTATGTAGTTGAATATTATGTCCATTTCACTTTTGAACAAAATAAACCCTCAAGTCCTCATGTTTTGTCTTGTAGTTCTGGCAGCTCTTCAACAGCCTCTCTCTCTTCCGTATGTCTCGCCTCTCAGACTGTAAAGAATGGCAGGTCGGTGCTCTCACAGTCCCCACGTTTTACTATTTCACCCTGTTCCCGCTTTTATAATATTAAAAGTATTCATGTATTTATCTTTCATCTCTCCAGCATTACAGTATGTAAAACATTTACTTATAATATACACCACTAGAGGGCTTATTACAGTGTACAGTGTATTCTCACTCCTTTGTTCTACATTATGGTTTTGACATGTATTTTTTATTTCTCTTAGTATAGATATAGATTTAGCCTTAATAATTTTCAGCAGTATGTTTGGATGTAACTCCAGCTGACTACACCCTCACTTGGTCCTGTCTGTATACCAAGGAAACTATTAATTTGAGCTATTCTGCTCACTCATGTTTTATTCTCCATGTACCATGTGACGGCAGGTCCTGATGTGTGGTCTGTGCTTCTTTATTCTGTTCATGGGAAACTTCTTCACCACTGTCGCTGTGGTTCGCCAGAAGCTCAAGAGCAGGAATCTGAAACCAAAGAGTCTGTGATACATAATTTCAATAAGAAAAACATGCCAAGAAATGTTGGCTCCTATGCTCCTGTCTGACTGAAAACTCACATAATCATCACTGCTATCATTAACATTATTTGTTATAATTAGTATACTATCCACAATGTCTGCTGGCTATTATTACAAAACATGTACAGTAGAAGCACAAAATCTGTTGCCATTAAAAGTTAAATTATGCTCCGCAATGCCTCTGTGTTTTTGTCTTTGTCATAC
Source organism: Pampus argenteus (assembly GCA_036937835.1). Taxonomy (NCBI): domain Eukaryota; kingdom Metazoa; phylum Chordata; class Actinopteri; order Scombriformes; family Stromateidae; genus Pampus; species Pampus argenteus. Next base: position 10,870,837 of record CM072868.1, read on the forward strand.
TTCTGTACATATTTTGTACTTCGGGCCATTTTACATTACGCTGTTTTGAGTAAGATTACTCAAGATTTAAAAGAGATTTAAATCCAGAAAAACATATTTTATTTATATATGAATATTTTTACATTGGCGTTGTGGTAAGAACTCATGCAACAGTTTGCTGGGTTATCTACATGTGTCCTTGGCACTCTGAACATAAACACCGTTTAAATAGAGGAGGACACATTTGATGAGTCTGCCTTTCAGATTGTCAGGGCTACACAGGGTCTGTTCTGATTGTTGGATTACATAACCATGACCTTTGGTCTGCAGCACATCCAGCATAGCATGTTCACAGCAGCACAGCGACATTACGCAATGTCGTAAAAAGGCCAGTCCAAGTGAAGACACGTATCTGAAGGAATTAAAGATAAATGTACTTATTCTCAACAGCCATTAGAAAAATACGAAAATACACACATCTCTAATAGTGGTAGCATCGATGAATATGGTTAGATAAGATGTATTTAGCCCTTACATTAAAACATAAAGAAAAGTCCACCCCCGCTGCCGGGATCGAGTTGGTTTGACTCTGCATGGCGTAAAGTTTCCTTCCGCATTGTGATCAGTGTGAAGCTGACACAGAGAGGAGAGGCGAAGGTAAGCGGTGGATTAACTCCATATTGATTATTTAACATCGTTTTTTAAATGGGAATTACATGACAGCGATAAAAAAAGATCCACATGGTGAACCAAAACCAAAACACAGGGGAAATGTTCATCTTGAGTCCAACAGTAGCGTGACAGAAGTGCCGACTCCGGTGTTACGTAAACTGACGCTAACTTATATAGTTAGTTTCACATGTGTGTATCTCAAAATACTTTATTTTGATCGTATCGTGTTTTAAACAAGATTATTGTGTCACTAAACTAACCACTTTTCCTCCCCAGTGTCATGTTTTCAGCCAGTGTTACCACCGCTCCAGGGAATAGTCAGGCCCCAAAAACCATTAGCGCTGTCTATATTGCTCATTATTTTATTTATTACGTCGTTTTATTAACAGTGAACAAATTGTTTCTCATTAGTTGTGACTTACGTTAATTCATTTAAGTTTAAAACTAAACCAGAGACAGAGACGTCGCTGGAAACCATCTTAACTGTTACACAATTATTAGTTTTAAAGCAGAAGAGTTGAATTGTGAGAATGAACTCCAGTGAACTTGGTCCATATTTGATTCATTGACTGGTGACCTTTTAAAGCTTCTTTGGTTTGACTTAATTGGCAACTAACCAAAGTGTCACATGGTTTTGAACTTAGTGCTGATTTGGTCAGTCTGGCTGGACCAGGGATTACAGTACACTGGATACTGATTAATAGGCTAGTTGAGGTGAACTTTCAGTTTTCAACAGGCAAACTCTCATCAAGAAAAAAAAAAATCACATCTCTTTATAATATCAATCTTGTCTCTGTTATGTTGTAATGTATTTGAACGGGCATACAACACTGTGTGAAATCTACAAGAGAAAATATAATTACTGAATTAACACCTAGTTAAAATATTTACTGAAAGTTGCTTTTTAGTTTGTCAAGTTGTTTACCTGTAGCTGCTAATGATTATATGAAGCTTGTTGTGTTTTCAGTTGCTTCAATGCTAATTGACCCTGCAGAGAGATGATTAAGTAAAGTTGTTGGCATGGAAACGTCTGTACATAGCAACAGACAGGAAGAGACACTGATACTGTGTGTATGTATATATATATATATGTCATACAGTTCGGTTGCTTGTTTCCCTGGATGATTAGAATATCAGTTGGCAGTTTGATTGATAAACCTACCTAAAACTAATATTTCTGTAAATGTAATTGGACAAAATATAGCTCTCAGTACAACCCAACAACACACACACACAAATCCAAATATTAGAGTACATTAGTGTCAGCTAGGTGTGTGTGTGTGTGTGTGTGTGTGTGTGTTGGTGCGTGTTGGTGTGTGTGTGTGTGTGTGTGTTGGTGTGTGTTGGTGCTTTAAATGAGCCTCCTGTCAGGATTTTGTTATAGCTCCCAATGTTGTTTCAGATTCTCCACCAACCTCACTGTCAGCGTTTTAAAACAGTATAGTTCTGCGTTTCAAATTTACAAATAGTGAATTATGAAGAAATATGTTGACACAGTTTGGTGTGATTATTAGAAACATTTGATTAATAAAAATAGCTGTTTGCAAGATGCTGTGTAGTTACTGTCAAGTAAGAAAATGTTTACTGACTTGATATGAAATGTTTGTTTTAATGATAAATGAAACGCACATTGTCTGAATCCCGAAAATGTTAGCGTCTTTATAGAATAAGAAATGGTAACACACTCATATTCCAGTATTTCATTAAGGAATTACTGGATAGTGTTTTAGTTATGCAAGGTGTTTATCTGATATTAGTGTCGTATGCCATGCAGTCACTGTGACTTTTGCTCCTAGTGTAGTCAGTGTGTTGACACACAGATACCTCTGTACAGTGAGTCAGCAGTCTAATACTGTGTGTGCACATGAGTGTGAGCCATCTTATAAGATTAGAGAAACTTGATCTCCATATTTTTAGTGTTTTTAACTAAATTGAAATGTGAGAGCTCAGAACACAAAGTCCTCTTGTGCTTGATGTGAGAAGAGCTGCTGACGTTGATGCATTGCAAGAGATTTCTCATGTGTCTCGAAACACTGGTGTCCAATGTCATAGCAGGTAAAGCCAATTGTCCAATGATGCTTGCACAAAAGCAGTCATTGTATAATATAGCATGTAGACAATTGCTCACATCTGTTAGTAATCATATTGCACAAGGTAGCAATTTAACTGGTTTTATGCCAGAGTCTCAGATTTTGTTAATTTTTTAGACTGAGACTATAGAACTGAAACAGATTTTTAAAAAAATGTAAAAAAAATTATCAAAAGTTGTGTAAAATAGACAAAAGCAGTGAAGGGTACATGTACTCTAAACTGTAGGGCTGCAATTAATAATTATCTTAGAAATAAATCCTGAGTAGTTGTTTGATTTTAATCTGTCTGCTGAGTTGTAGGCCTGCAATTTATGATTATTGAATTACTTATTAATCTGCAGATTATTTTCTCTATTTATAGATTTATTTTTTTTCGTCCAACCAAAAAAATCCCAAAGATACCATCATAAACGACAAAACAAAGCATCGAATTCTTACAGTTGAGAAGCTAGAGGTAGCGAATGTTTGTTAACAACAATTCAATTATCAAAACATACATATAGAATAGCAAAAAATTAAACGTCCTTCCAGAGTCAAAACTGATAACTGCAAACTGCTACAGTCCAAAAACTCGAAGGACTTATTATATAATTATATGAGGTGCTGCAAATATCTATTTTTACTTGATAAGTGGAAGAAATAATGGATCATCAGTTATTACATTACATTATTTTTTTGTCAAATCATCCATTTAATCGTGTGTTATTCTCTCTTCTAATATAGAGTGTCAACATGACAGACATGGACCCTGAGACCACCGCCCACACTGAGCCCGGGGCGGCTAAAGAGGAGCCTCTTCTCAGCAATCTGGACCTCTTCCTCTTCTCCCTGATTGCCGGCCTTGTCATTTATTGGTTCATGTCCCGCAAGAAGCCCGAGCCCATCCCCGAATTCAAGAAGCTCGATACACCGTAAGTATCCAAATCTTAACTGATAAAAATCTTTTTAGCGATTTTTAGCTTCCATAAACTGTAATTTGTCATAAATGCTAAGGGACATTTTTGATTAAAAAGGTACATTAAAGAAAAAAAAAACCAAATATGCTTTATCTTGCCAAGCACAAGTTAAAATGTTGGCTTTTAAACACTTGTTTCTTTTTTTTTTTTTACTTCAGTAACAATGAAATGCAGCATTTTTATACTATGTTTAAGTAAAACGGTTGTTTGAAAACCTGCTCATGTTAAAATGACATCCTCTTCGTTATCTTCATGCAATGAGTGTTGTTACTGTCTTTGTTAAGTTCTAGTTCTGGTCAGCAGTATTGTAAACAACAGTGAACACGTTCTTAGGAATTAGAATTATAATTTCAAGCAACTTGTTGCTTTTCCTTTGCTTCAGATAACATCACCTAGACAGTTGAGTGAATGTATGTATGTATGTATGTATGCAGGGCATGTGAATGACTGATAGGCTGGATGTGTTGTTTTTGTGCAATGTGTATATGTGCAATGCGTTTTTGCTGTGCTGATATGTTGGTTTTGTGTAATGTGTTATATGTATATGCTGCTGGACACCTTAATTTCCTTTAGTATCAGAAATTATCTCGATCTCTATCTATCACCTATAGTAGCTACAAATGACATATCAGCCATGCTGACCTCATGCTTCTGAGACAGACCAGTCTCTCACAAGGTACAGGGGTTGCCAGGGAGGCCAGATACTTGTGTGCTGGGGCTGACAGCTTTTCATAGGCTCCTGAGTGACCAAACCACCACTACAGAAAACAGTTACCTATACTGATGCTGGGCTCTTATCTGTAGCGCTGCAGCTCTCCAGACTCCAGTCCATCTTCTTCTGAGTCAGGGTCAGACCCCAGCATGTTCTCCAGACTATATAAATAAAGTTTATGGACTCAATAGTCCAGCTTATCCTTATAGTCTTTACTTGTTCCCTCTTTTCTCCTGGAAGACATTGCAAATCCTTGAGGCATAGATCCAGTGCTGTTCCACCTTGTCTCATTAACAACAGCTCGCTGTGCTGCCAAGTCCCTCTGGAAGGCATTCTCGAACTTCACCACATAGGCTGGATCATCATCAGTGATGTCCATGACAGTCCAGATAGCGAAAAGCAGGCAGCACTACAGAGCAAGAGACGTAGGCCTCACCACCCTTAGCAGCTTAGTCGCATACCTGCAGAGGTGTATACGTTTGAAAAATAAACTTATCTTGATATTTAAAATTAAGTGTGTAACTGATGTCCAATTTAATTGTCGTTAGAAGTAGTGAAGCCGTATACACTTTTGAGATCAAGTTACTTCTTTTTCTCAGTGAACCCAAGTCTGTGTAAAACCTGTAAGAAGTGATGTTTTTGAATAAAACTGTAGTTAGAAGAGATATTTCCATCACTGGAGGAAGTATCCTGGTGAAGTTAAAGGCTACTTTTTTAATCATTGGGTTTTTGTCAATGGACATTTCGTATATGTAGCTCTGTGATCTAATTGCATCTTTGTACATATGTGCAGCGTGAAAGAAACAAAAATTCTGTATAGAAGTTTTTACTGTAAAGTCCTTGAAGCAAGTGTGTGAAATTGATTGGCTTAAAGCTGTAAATGTTCCACGAGGTGCAACCTTTGTTTTCTCTCTCTCCTCTCTCTCAGCAACTTATCTGATCGCTCTCTCCCTGCTTGTGTCTTTCTCTCGTGGCTATGCCTGCACGCTTTCCCTGCCCTGTGCCTTCTCCTCATTACTTATCAGTGGAGTGATGAAGGCTTCAGCGGACTCTCCTTCCACTGGCTGCATTTGTAGTCCCTCCCTAACCACAACACAATTTCTTTAGTCACTGGAGTAAAGCCGCGGCCGCTGTGTGGCTGAGGTCTTGCATCGCTAGTTTTGATCCAGGCCATTTGTGGGAAAACAGGAGGTTGGCTTGAGAAGGGGGAGAGACCCTCAGGGAACATGTTTTGCTTTGGGAAGAGTGTATATCTGTAGAGGGCGGGAATACAGGAAGAGAAGAGAGGGACACAAGCGCCAAGCTGGTCTCCCCTCCCCTTAAAGGGAACAGAGATTACCTAACTGTTATGAAGGGGGGCGTCGTCTTCTATGTCTTTCCTGTGCTTTTGTTTTTGGCCCTGAACCCATTTTGAAAGTTCCCTGGAGAGCAAATGAGGACCGCGAGCCAAGCTCCTTTTGTGAGTCCTCTCCAAAGGTGGAAAGTTGAGGCAAAAGACAAGCAACCCTTTCTTTGCCCCGAGTTACTTTTTTTTCATTCTTCTTTCCCCACTCTCCTGTTTTTCTTTTTGTGTGTGTGTTGAGCTGCTCTGCCATTGGAGCAGGGCCATGTCACAAATGGAATCCTTTTATGATAAATGAGGTTGCCATAGCAATGACATTCCCTTCTCTCCTCCAATGAGATGGGGGCAGGGGATACTTCAGAAAAACTACCATTCACAACCCCCCATCCCCACCACCACCACCACAACCCTTCAATGGTCCACCGAGGAGTTGCTCTGATAACTGGCCAAATTCTCAGAATGGATCTTGTAGACTTTTTCGTTTCTTACACCTTTCAGAGCGAAGAGGAAAAGGGGCGGGGATGAGGGGAGGGGAGGCATTTTCAGACCGAGTGTTTCAGTGTGTTTGTGTGAGTCAAAAGTGTGGGTCTGTAGCTCAGCTACATTTTATGGGAAAGTCAGTTTCCCACCATTGTGTCCTCAGCGGTTGCCAGACACTGACAGGGCTTGTAGGCTGCTGTGCGCTCAGTGTGTGTGAGAGAGAGGAACAGACGCTGCTGCTTTCAGAGAGCTGCACAGGAAGAGGCAGAGTTCAGACCGCGCTGGAGCCTCTGAGGTGAAGGCAGGCAGCTTTTAAAAACCTGCGAGCGCCTTTTCTGGACTGGTTTTTATTCTTCCATCCTGTGGTCGTGGTTTATTGACGTCCCGCTTTTGATATTGAGCGTGGTGGTCCCAGGCGTGGCCTAGCCAGTGGTGCTAGTGGCAGTGGTGAGCTACAGGGCTGCATGCCATGGGCTGTGTCTTCTCCCTGCCAGAGGACAGGAGAGATGCTGCTGAGAGGTCAGTGAAATGTGCTCCCTGTAAGAAACTTCTGTTAATGACGCTTGCTTCTCACCAGACATTGTTTAATCCTAACGTTTGATGAGTTTGATAGCTCACACCACATTATGGCGTATAAGTTTTTGAATGACATTAAGTTATTAAGTGTTAGTCGCTTGTTTACATCAAAGATGTGAGAAGCCAGTGGTTTCAAAAGCCACCCAATGTTCCCATGATGTAACACATGGTGATAAAATCTGCTTGACTATAAACATAATTGCATTATTTCATCTTCTGTTTTTTTTCCTCTCTACAAGCTCCTCAAAGACTGTTCAGTCAGTCACCATGTGTCCTGCCTCGTTTGATGTTAAGCAGTGAGCATGGCATGATGTTTTCCATTTTGTTTGAGTTTTCAAATGGAAAACGCATCTTTTGATTGTAGCATCCTAAGATCACGTGCATGTGTGTGAGTGAGCCTGCGTTACAGAACATGACCAAACGCTCTCTGTGTGCGTGTTAGTTTCTAGATGAATGAATAAATAGAAAGTTCTTTTTGACCATGTATGCAGACAATTTGGGATAAACTGTAATTATTCAAACGATGACTCAACACCAGCATGCATGTGTTTGTTTTTCATGTGGGGCTCAAGATGTTGCAGAAAGGAAAAGACGTTTCGGAGCCAATTTTAAAAACACGGATTTCACTCAGTGGGCTTGTGTTAGCACTGCAAGCAATATCATTTGTACCCTTTTTTGTTTTGTTTTGTTCTGTAAATATATGTTCTTTCTAATCTAATAAGACTTTATACTCTTCTGATATTAAAGAATAAAACGGAGCAAGACGTCTAGCTTTGAGTTAGGGAAATGACCAAGGAGTAATAAGAAATTTTGTTTGCGTAGTTATTAATGAAATTACACTTGGTAAAATCCTATCAATGAGTGTATCTAGATATTAGCACATGATGCTATCATGGTTTTGTTTCTACTGATGCACAGAGAAATGGTCCCTGTTGAGCGGCTGTGGGGCCGGTGAGTCTGTCTGAGCTGATAACCGTTCACACAGATCCTGTTAAATCTGTCAGGAATGCTTGAGCTGGGGGCAAAAGCTTCCTTTAAATTTCAATCAGGAATTCACTTGAGAGTGAAATCCGTATTAACAACAGGAACCAGTTTTTATGGCGTGTTTGGCATCAGTCCCACATACCTGCACTCTGCTCACTGCTGTTCTCTTGATGGGAGCCTTAGGTTGTAGATTTTTGGGCTAAATGATATAGAGTCAGATATGCTTGTGCCTAATGTGTTTATGTAGACAGCTGGTGCGGTTAAGACAAAAAGAGGACGCTGCAGAATTGTAGCTGTCCAATTTGATGCCTTTGATGCTGAAAGGAGCGGCATTGCCTTTTATTTGGTGAAATAATAGATTTTTTGTTTTTTAACCACCACTGTGTTCCCACATGTTGTTTTGATCTGTTCTCAACCCCTCATCCATTACTTCCTGCATAAATATGAATCAAGCTTTTTAATTACCATGACATGTAAGCTGTAGTGAAGAGGTACCTTCCAAATTACTCTCTTTTTAATATCTGCTCAGTATTTGGTTGTACAGGTTGGCCCCAGTCTCTCAGTCACTACTCTTTTCCACCTTTTGGCTTTGTAAATGAGAAGTGTCTCCTTTTTATTGGCCTAACTTTAAGTGCCCACTAACACTAAACCCAGCAGGACAACAGGCCTATGCAATTATGGTTGAGTGAAAAACACAAAAAAAACTCAGATTTTTCATCAAGTCATATTCTTTTGACTAATTCTGGGGATTTCTACCTGAACATTGAAATGATAAAGCAAACTTGTGCCTTCTGTTCTCGACCCTGCACCTACTTCGGTTATTAAAGTTATCTATTATGTCAAAGAGCAAGATGCCCAACAACCTTGTCTCTTTGAGTTTTACTCTCCATTTGAAGTTGCATATACAATATCATTTTTTAAGAATCATTGACCAATAGCTTGTTTTTGATCACAGTTTTGTGGTTTTAAATATTTTTATTACAATTACTTAACAAGTCAAATGTCTTCCCCCAGAACACCTACTACAAGAGAGACAAGTTTCATCAAGAAAATGAAGAAAACGGTGAGTGCTGTTGCTTTAACAAGTTATGTGTTATTTCCAGTTAACTTCACCTTGGTCATCACTTATGTTTTAGTTGTTTTCTGTATCAACTGTTTTATTTTTTTCAACATAAATACACGTTACCTGGTTTTGTTGCTGCTGCTCCAAAACATTGTCAAAACTCAGTGTTAAGAAATAGCTTTTGAGGAAGAGTTTGAACCATCTGTACTTGCAGATATACAGTGTTACATGGAGTTAAAGATAAAGTAACCCTGATTCGCCTCGATGATATTTCCTAGATAAAAACCTGACTTCGACTTGCAGATCAAGTCGAAGTGCCTCAGTTGAACATTTGTTTGTTTTATTTGAGGTTTTTCCACAGCCTGCAGCCCATAGTTGAAAAGATCATCATGCAGTAACATATTAATTGAGTTTTCCTGCTGTTTGGCTCAGTGAATCATGAATATGCGTGTATAATAGTGTCCCTGCTAACGTGACTACAGGCAGTTCTAGTTTTAGACCGACTGAAGACTGTTTTCACTTTGATAGTCATCTGTTGTCAGCCAGCCTGGGAAAAGACTTTGGTTTTAAATCATGTGGTTTTGCAGCAAATTGTTCGGATACCATGATGGTGGCAGAAGAGAACCCCTAAGCTATTTAATTTAGTCCCTGTTTTTCTTTGTTATGAATTATCATGGCAACTCTGCAGTACAGATGGAGTTTGTTTATGTAAAGATGTGCATTATCAACATGTTTGGTAGCTTTGTCTTTACTTTGAAATAATTTGAAAGTAATTTTATCCTTGTCGCATTATCTGCAAATGCAACATTTTAGGAAAAATGCACCCTGAATATCAGTCTCCAGACATGAGAGATGGGTTAGCTGTAATACTAACTGTGGAAAGAAGTTTCTACGTGTAAATGCTTTTCTGTCAATTTATTAATAGGGCAAGAACATCATTGTGTTCTACGGCTCCCAGACGGGCACAGCGGAGGAATTTGCCAACAGACTGTCCAAAGATGCTCAGCGCTACGGCATGAAAGGAATGTCGGCCGATCCAGAGGAATATGACATGGTAATTTGCATCAGTGGAACAACATACAAACCACAGAAATAAAATTAACTTCTGGATGATACTTAACTAAAGACTTCAGTGGTGTGTTTTGAGTAGTTCTGACGCTCCTGATGTGTTCAGATATCAGAATCAGAATCAGAACAACTTTATTTATCCCGAAGGAAATTAGTGATAGATATTAGACTGTTGTCAGTTTTTCATTATTATTATTATTATTATTATTATTATTGAGTAATGCATTACAGATTGCAAATAGGCCAAATAACAGTTTATATTAAGTGTCAGGATAATGTGATTCTTCTGATAAAATAAAATGAGGTACAGGTAAGTGCAAAGTACACAGTATTATATTATGATCTCTGGCATCTCCAGTAATGAGTTGAAACACTGTAATGAGAATCAACGTAGATAATATACCCTGGTTAAAAGCAAAACATAAGTAAAACCTACAGTTATGAGATATTCAATGCTCACTCTCTGTGGTCTCCAGGGTGAACTGTCCCGTCTGTCTGAGATCAGTAACTCCCTCGCCATATTTTGCATGGCCACCTATGGTGAAGGTGACCCAACAGATAACGCCCAGGACTTCTATGACTGGCTGCAGGAAAATGATGATGAGGACCTCTCTGGACTAAAGTACACGGTGAGTCTTTACTCTCTGCAAGTGTATACATACAAAATTTCAAATTCTTAAAATCTCACAAGAATACTGAGAAATGAATAAATTATCAGAAACAGAAACTGTACAGGAATATGCCTTTTTGTTTTTCCTCAGTACACAATCTAATAAAGTGGTGAATATATATATATATATATATATATATATATATATACTCAAATATGCACATTGACTGTATAGATTCTGTTTTACCCCCTATCTACACCATACTACCGGAAAGGAAGAATGAATGTAAATGATTTTACAGTTTTTAGAGGTCAAGTTACATGGAAATATGAATTGTGAGCTTGGACTGGTGAAGGCTGTGTAGGCCAGATTTACTCTTGTAGTGAACGACCTGGGATATGAGTCTCATCCACTTTAAATTCAAATTTTGATATTCAGCATTTTGCTAGCATGAGCTGCGTTATGCTTTGTGTGCTTCCTGAAAGAAAAGGCTTTGTGTGTCCTTATGTCTGGTCTGTCTCTGTGTGTGTTGTCATTGTTGGGGTGCAGCGCTCCTTGTCTAATTCCAGTAAAGAACTGAACTGTGGGAAATCTAGTTACATTTTTGGGCACAGTCACGTCCTTCCCTCTGTATTTTATCCATTGTCTGTCTATTAATAACTCCAATTCCTTATGTACTCTCATTGCCAGTTTGTTAAAACATGACATAACAAGCAGTTAAACTCTTGAGTCTTCATTTTGCCCTTGTCTGTCTACAGGTATTCGCTTTGGGCAACAAGACATATGAACACTACAATGCAATGGGAAAATACGTCGACAAAAGGCTGGAAGAACTTGGTGCCACGCGTATCTATGACCTTGGTATGGGAGATGATGATGGCAAGTAAGTGAACTATTAATACTCTGAGCCATTTTTGTTGAAATATTGAAAGTTTTCTTGTAAACGAACAAAAGTTATCCTTGTCTTTTTCTAAAGTAGTTCAAGTTGAATGTAAAAAAAAAAAGGGAGCTTCATTGTCATTGCAAATGAGAAGTCTGAATTGACCTTTTGTTAAATGAGTCGATCTGCTGTCTCACCTGACTCTCCTGGTTTTGGTTTTGGTTGTTTTCAGTCTGGAAGAGGACTTCATTTCATGGAGAGAGCAGTTCTGGCCGGCCGTCTGCGAGCACTTTGGAGTGGAAGCCTTGGGAGATGATTCAAGGTTTATTTAAAATCTTTGTTTTTTACCAGCTCTTTTACCAAAAAAAAGCTCCTTCTGTGAGGGTCCTAAAGGGACCATTAAATGAATGATGAGAGGGGGATGCATATACATTAACCGAAACTTATGTGCAAAGGTCAAATAATATATATTGTGTACAACATATATTATTATACATATTTTGAGAGTCGCAGCCATTTCCTTATTAGAATTAATAATTATTTGTAAGAGGTTTTTTTTTTACCAAGGTGTGCATATATCGTTCTTTAAAAAATCAAAAACACAAGAGAGACCTTTCTAACATTTATTTTAGTTTTAGTTTATGAAGAGGCTAACTGTAAGATGTTTCCTCACACAGCATACGGCAGTACGAGCTGAAGGAGCACACTGACATCAACATGAACAAAGTGTACACAGGCGAGATCGGTCGTCTGAAGAGTTTCGAGGTCCAAAAGCCGTAAGTACTCATTCATCACTGAAAAGCTGTCTGCTCAGTCATTGCTTACATTTCACCTACATTTATAACCAGCTACAACGTTTACTAAAGGTCACTTTGACCTTCTAGTAGAGCTTTCTTTTAACCAAATGTTAAACATTTATTGAGGAATAGTCCTTTTGTTGTTCAAGTGGGATTTTACATGTTTTTGTGATTATGTACAGCCCTGTGTAGTTTTGAGTGATTTGTTTTTTTTATTTTTTTATTTTTTTTAATACAGGCCCTTTGATTCGAAAAACCCTTTCCTGGCCACAGTCACACTCAACCGCAAACTCAACAAAGGTGGTGATAGGCATCTTATGCATCTCGAACTTGACATAACGGGCTCCAAGATCAGGTGAGAGTGGTCGGATTTATCCAGTTAATAGCTGATTTAATGTTGATTCTGTCACTGTAGTGTTTTCATTTTTTTAACATCTAAGACTTATTGGGAACACTCTGATTCTTGTCCTGTTTTAAAACTTTATGAATACAGATCAAAGTCTAAATGTGTCACAATGTGTGATTTCAGATATGAGTCAGGAGACCATGTTGCTGTTTTCCCCACAAATGACTCTGCGCTGGTGAACAAGCTGGGCCAAGTCCTTGGAGTGGACCTTGATGTTGTTATCTCTCTCAAGAACCTTGATGGTATGGCATTGAAAGCGTCAAAGTACCTTGACTTTACTATCTCGTCCCTCGCACGTCTCACGAAATCCTCCCACGATATCTACACTTGCAGTATCAGCTCACTTATTGTGAATGACATCCATGTTGTTATATTATTGCAATTCATGTGTTGTTGTACTTTGTAATAGTGCTGTTAATTAAGGGTGCTCCCGTTCAGAGTTCATTAACATTTATGGGAAATTAAATAACGATGGATAAAGAAAGCAATCTGTGCAGGAGATTACAGAGAGACTAAGGCAGACGTGTGTTTAAAGACTGTTGACCAGACATGCAGTGTATTAATACAAACCGTATATGTCAAAAAACATACTTATTATGTGGTCTACATTTGTTTGTTGGTGGTGTTAGTAGTAGCAGCAGTAAAAGTCTAAAATCTTATCAACATTTCTAACCAGTGTTGAGATGCTAAAAACATGTGCTACTTTTATTTTCCAGAGGAGTCCAACAAGAAACACCCTTTTCCCTGCCCCACCACCTACCGCACAGCCCTGACTCACTACCTGGACATCACACACTCTCCTCGCACCAACATCCTCTATGAGCTGGCACAGTACGCTTCTGACCCCAAAGACCAGGAGAACATGCGCAAGATGGCCTCCTCCTCCCCTGAGGGCAAGGTGAATGATGACTGGTGAAGGGTCACTTGTGTTAAAAGACAGATGGTTTAGCCCAAAGTTAAAATGAACAGCTGTAGTTAGTTATATGTCACCCATGTAAATGAAAGTTAACTGGGCCGACGACATAAACATGACTCATGTACTGTAGTTTCCTCCTGTTAGACTCAATGTTGGTGTCTCTGTCACAGGCGCTCTACCAGAGTTGGGTGTTGGATGCCAGTAGAAACATCCTCTCTATTCTGGAGGATATGCCTTCTTTGAGGCCTCCCATTGACCACCTGTGTGAGCTGCTGCCTCGTCTCCAGGCTCGCTATTACTCAATCGCCTCCTCCTCTAAGGTAATTGTTTAAATCACCAAAGAAGAAACAGAGTTTTTGCAATTATTTTTTCATATGGGTATCGTCTCTGCAGCAAAGACGTAGAGTAACCATCAATAACTCTCCTTGGTTTTGTAGGTTCACCCCAACAGCATCCACATCTGTGCTGTGGTTGTCGAGTATAAGACCAAGACTGGCCGCATCAACAAGGGAGTGGCCACCAACTGGCTGAAGAATAAACTGGTCACTGACAACGGCCACAAGTCCACTGTTCCTATGTACATCCGCAAGTCTCAGTTCCGCCTGCCATTCAAAGCCACCATGCCAGTGATCATGATTGGCCCTGGGACAGGAATCGCTCCCTTCATGGGCTTCATCCAGGAGAGGGCTTGGCTCAAACAACAAGGTATTTATAGACGGTGTTACAACTTTATGTCTCCACAAGGATAGAAAGATGAGAGAACAGACCTCCAAAAAACTTAATGTTGCCTCACCAAAAGTGTTTGTCCTAAACTTTGAAAAACTAAAACACTTGTGCCAGAGGACATGAGGGCTCATACGTTGCAAGCATGTGATGTATTAACTTGATTACTTATAATTTCAAAAGCGGACGAGCTTGAATGCAGTGATCAACAGCAAGTACAAAAAGTGATCAACACGTTTTGTTTTGTGGCTGGTATTGCCATACAGGGAAGGAGGTCGGAGAGACGGTGATGTTTTTCGGGTGCAGATATAAGATGGAGGATTATATCTACCAGGAGGAGCTGGAGGAGGCAGAGAGGAATGGAGTTCTAACACAGCTTAGTGTTGCCTTCTCAAGAGACCAGGAGGAAAAGGTACGCTCATCTCATCACTGCTGTTAATTCCCTTACTGTCAACAGCAGGAACTGCTCGGATTAGAATATACTGTTGGCAGCAATCATTCAACAGTGACGTTGGGTACAAAAGTTTTTTTTCTGGAATCTTCTTTTCATCAGACTTTCCAGGAGAAGGGGAAATATCAATTGCTGTAGGTGTTGGCTGGTTAATCATACAGTACAAACATGGTTATTTAAAAGTGTAATTAAATGCCTTGTTCAGTTTTGATATACAGCACTTTGGGCTTATGGAATAACACAGTGTATATCATGTGCTGACATGCTGTTTACATGTGTATTCAACTTTTCACTCAAACATGCGTACAGAATTGCTGCAACTACAACACTGTTTTCTGTTCTGTTCACCAAAACAAAGGTGTATGTACAACACCTGCTGAAGAACAACAAGGAGAAGATCTGGCAGCAGATTAACTCAGACAACGCTCACATCTACGTCTGCGGGTAATCAATACGTTTTTTTTTATTTGTTATAATAATCTTTGTGCCACTGTTTATAATAATATTAAATTTGACCATTTAAATAAAATAATGCAGTCAGTAGTTCAGTGGAAAATCTCTTTGTGTGTGTTGGCACCTCCTGGTGGGTTAATGTTAAATAGTTTATATACTGTTATTTAGTCAAATGCAAAAACTTTTTGCCATGATTAAGGTGCACGTTGTTGCTGTTGGCTGATTTAAATTAAATAAAGAAATCTAAACTGATCGATTTCCTACTTTAGGGATGCAAAAAATATGGCGAAGGATGTGCAGACGGCCTTCCATGAAATTGCAGAAGAACTGGGAGGCATGACGCGCACCCAGGCCACAGATTACATCAAGAAACTGATGACCAAGGGACGCTACTCACAAGATGTCTGGAGTTAAAGAGCCTCGAACCCAGATTCACTCTCAGTACTCAAGTGGTTGTTTTTAATTATTACTCTCTTCTTTTATCATGGCTAAATATAAAAACATTTAACACTTCATACTCACCCTGGTTCATGAAGAAGATCATGAGGCAGACCCTACCTCAGCAGGTTTTGTTTATAAACCCATTCAGAAACTTCAGTCTGTATTTCTTACTTATGTATACGAAATTATGTATCAGGACCACCAGCCTGTATGCTCTGGGGTCTTCACTTGAGCTGTGGTCCAAGACCAAAAGTACAGTTAGCCAGTCTGTATCACAGGGCCACTAAAGAGTCTCTGGTATGAATGAACGAATGAATGAATTAATGAACCGGTGTAATTGGGTGTTTTTCCTGCAAATTTGGATGTGCTGGGACTAGATTTGGCTAATTCGATTCAGAAACCCACTGGCTCAGAATTGCTTAATGAATCATGGATGGTGGTGGTTTACTATAAATAAGAATCACAAACAGAGATATATTTTTGCAGAGTAATACTGCTGTTCAGCTTTTTAAACTGATGGCAACTAGAGTAGAAAATCCATCTGTGCTGTGGGAGAAGGACTCATTTATCCCAACCTGTGATTGTACATATTATTATAATTCCACTGGACACAAAAGGTTCATCTGAGACGACAGAAGTTCGTTCAGTCTGTCATCTTGAGACGTTTGTAACCAGTTTGTTTACCGATTGTAGACACCAGAGCCGATAATTGCATTATACTATGTCTCAGTGAATATATTGAGCATTGAGTGTCCCTGTTGCAGACAGTTTTCAGTATGACGTTTCAGACATGAAAGGGTGCTGACATTAAACTAGTTTCTCACAGAGTTGATCGAGTAGTACTTTTGGAAGTACTTAAAATACATCAAATGTTTCAGAAAATGTGTAAAACTTTTGTGAGGAACTTTTTGGTGTAACATCATAGGTACATTATATTTTCCTTTGTATTTTCACAAGGGATTATGCCTTTTATGCATACGTTACTGTTCATTTTTAATCTAACAGTAACCTTTTGAAAGGCACAGTGATGCAAAGAGGGAAGATCATTTATTGAAGAAAAAAAAAACTAGATTTGCATTTTAATTCCCATAAGCCTGCCTTTAAACATAATTGTAATGAATATGTAGGTACCCTGTTATTTTAGTAAATGTTAGACTTGAAACTAGATTTGGCTAAATGTGAGAATATGTGTATTTGGCAGCAGAGGAATATTAAATGAGTTTGTGTTGTGGCAGTAACACTCAGAGATATAACAGCCTCCTCTGTTTTGCAGTTTTATATGTATATATATTTGTTGTCCAGTCATATGCATCACTACACGGAGAAGATGACCCGTCATATCAAAACCAATGTTTCCGTGTGTCTCCTTATCATCTGTCATCTGCTTTTTTTTTTTTTTTTTTTTTTTTTTTGATATTCGGAATTTGAAGAATTCAGCCAAACCGTTAAAGTGCGGTCTGTGCCTTTATAACACTGCCTTACTCTCTATGTGTTAGGCTTGCATTAAGACTATGATGCTTCGGCCTTTTTAACAGGTCTTTCTTTACTTTCCCTCCTAAAAGTTTCATTGAAAGTCAAAGTAATCAGACACTTTATCCAGCGTTGTCACTTTTTCTGATTCCATTTTCTGTTGTGATTATTTGATTGTGTCAAGGCATGCATTTTTATAATGAATAAATTTGGAATAATTTGTCCGGTTGATGTCTGTCTTGTGATGGAGTGAGGTCACATTTTGTAAAAATGTTTATATATAGTTGCTTTAAGTTGAGAATATTAATAATAAAACATAAGTATTGCAGCTCTCATGTTATAAAACACAACCTAGACTGCAAACTACAGTATGAAATATAAATTCAAATGAAGTAGTACTATAAATGGTAATTTTGTCTGAGTCTAGGACATTCAATATAACCTTTAGTCTATTTGTCTATGATCTACTATAATTTTCATTAATCGGTTATCTGCCATTTGTCAACAATCACAACTTTTCAGCACTAATATGAATGTGGCTGGTATGTTATAAATTAATATATTAGATACATTTTTATAAATTCTTAACATTTTGTGGTTCTAGAAATGTATAAAATCTGACCCTAGTGGTTATGAAATTATCACTCATCTTTATTTGCCAAATATGTTTATGTGTATTATTACTGTAACTTTATATAGGTATATGTAAACATATAGAGAAAATATGAATAATAACACAGCCAAATACCTACCAAATAAACCTAATAAAAAGGATATTTTTCAATTAACATGCTGTATATTTCAGTTTGTTTGAAGGGGCTCTTTCACCATTAAAGGATAGATTCACAATTTTTCAGGTGTGTCTTAAAACAACAGTCAGGTGTCCGTATAAAGGAAGAGGTTTTCCTCTCTGCAATCTTTCCTGCTGTTCATACTGGATAATAAAAGATCAAAATCCACAGTCACAGTCAGTCAGAAATGCATTTAAAAGTTGATGTGAGGCTTCATCAGTCTGAATTAGACATATCAAGTGGATATCTGACACATTTACAGTCTGTTTACCATCAAATTCCCTCTTTGTGTTTCTTTGTTCAGCTTCATGGAAGTTTAGTAACAAAAAGAGCTTTGACACCAAAAAGATGAAATCTGGTTGATTTGACTAATGTGAACAACTGAAGTGAAGTTTTCGTTTTTTATTTTTATTTTTTTTACAAAGTACAATTTTCCCCTCTGAAATGTAGAAGAGTGGAAGTATAAAGTAGCATCAAATGAAAATACTCAAGTAAAGTACAAGTATTCTTAAAATTGTACTTAAGCACAGTTCACCAATGCCTATTTTAATGTTGATTTGGGCACCTGACTGCTGGTTTAAGACAGATTTAATAAAATATGTCGACCTTTAATAATCCGAAACAGTAGGTGGCGACAGTGCGGCACGCTGCGTGTTTGTTGGCGGCAGAAGAAGAAGCTGCATTAAGGGAAGCACCGCAAGCTGTTGTGCTCAATTCTGCGGCGCTGCGTAGATGTCAACCGAGGTTTTTATCAGCTAATCAGAGGAACCAGACTTCATTGTTTTTTTTAAACAACTACATATACCTGCACAAAATGGCCACTGGTAAGCCCGTGTGTTCTCTAATTATTTGTCAGCTTTGTTTACTTTGTTAGTGAATGAGTAACGTAAAGTGGGCAAATAGCATTGGAGTCAAGTTAGCGTTAGCTCCCAACGAGGCGAGGCCATGGGCTCCGTCTATTTCACGGATGTGTCTTCTAGCATTAGCAGATACAAAGTCAGCCTTATATGGGGTATTGTGGGGATTTTAGTAACATTTCAGCGTTGTGCCATGTTTATTTTGTTATTGTACCCCATTTATGTGTTTACCAGCAGTTATGGCGTAGTACGTTAACGAGTCTCAGGCGGAGCAGAGCCAGGCCTCACCGGGCGTCTTTGTTTATAGCGCTACCGCTATTATTTCATTTACATTTTGGAAGGCTACCGGAATAAATGTATCTTCTGATAAACCGCTAATATTCAGATTAACACAGCTTGTCTCAAAGCCAACAGTGTTCCGTAGGTTTGGCAGCATTTAAAAACCTATAAGTTTGATTTCAAGGTTTAGCCGCAGCCCAGATCAAATTGACCGCCATTTTCAGTACATTGGCGTGGTGACGGGCCTGTTTGCGTGTAGCTATCCTGCTCCCACCTGCCTGGAAACTAGTACACAATTAACACTGCTTACTCACCTTCTTGTTTACTACACAGGTTGAAGTTTTTTTTATTAAACCGGTTTTTATATATTTTGTCTTCCAGATTCAGGCTACGGTGGCTCACAAAGGTAACGAGGAAAACATTCAAAGCATAGCGTTAACCCCTAATATGATGTAAATATACGAGCCAAAAGTTCGGACTCGTTTTCTCATTCACGTTTATGGGAAGATGTGTCTCCAAACTTTTGGCTAATACTTGATGTGTACCTAATTTTAACATAGCTGCTCTCTGTGGGGGTCTTGAATGAATTAATTGAAGTTAACTGCTTTTACAATTTTCTTGTAGCTATGGATCATATTCTGGTCAGCAGAGTGGGCAGGTAAGACCCTTCCTAAACTGTAAGCATGATTATTTCATTTTAAGAGTTTCGGCTTATTGGATACTGATACCTTTTTTCTGGTTCACAGGGCTATGGACAAGGAAATGGCAGTGGCTCTTATGGGGGACAGAGCTACAGTAATTACAGTCAACCGGGTGCGACAACAGCTACAGGTAATTGCAGACAATAAGCGCTAGTTTATCTGCACCGCTAAAATTCCCACACAAAACATAATCATCAGTAGAACTCATCTTGTTAGATTAATCCAGGAGGGTGAGTGCACACCCGTGTTAAGTCATTAACAGATAACGGGAAGAAAAAAATCTATATTTCTATATTCCTGCCCTTTTGTATGCCAGTTTAAGGACCTCTTGTGTATTTACAAACTCTTGTGTGACTACAATTAAGTAAACAGTAGGTTGTTTTGTGAACTTTGTGAATCCTTGTCTTGACAGACGGTTACAACCAGTCTCAGGGAGGCTATGGGCAGCAACAGAACTATGAAGGTTATGGACAGGAGTCATCTGGGTAAGACTACTAGTATTACAATATCATACTTGTGAGCATGATTTCTATTTTTGTTTCTATCTAAAGATAGCTTGAGATATACATGTGTGTGTATATAAAAAAAAGAGTGAATGTGATTTTAATCAATTAAAATATTTTACAATTTGTGTTCCCCGTTGTGCTAACTGTATTGACTTTACCTAAACCACTTGAAGGTATGGTGACAAGTCGTTGCCAACATCATACGGACAAGGATCAGGGTCCTATGGGCAGCAAGGATCCTATGCTGGTCAGGGGCAAGGAGGAGACAGCTTTGGGCAGCAAGGATCCTACGGTGGTCAGGGAGCGGGAGGAGGAGGAGGAGGAGGTGGCAGCAGCAGCTATGGAAGATGGAGTGAAGGTAGGAACAACTGGATCTCGAAATAAGATGAGCTATATTTATATTCTGTAAGATGAGATGCACCAGTCCTCATGGACGGGGAAAAAATGTGTATATATTTTTGCATTAGGTGAAAGTGGCGGTCAGGGTGGCCGGTTTGGGCGTGACCAAGGAGACCGCTCAGAGGGAGGTGGCTACAGAGGCAGAGGCCGTGGCGGCTATGACCGTGGTGGTTATGACCGCAGTGGTGGATATGAACGCGGTGGATACGACCGTGGCGGAAGAGGTGGACCTCCTGGTATGGGGTAAGTTGCATAGTGCCACTGCCCCTAAGGTACTTGTACACTGTGAAATATGAGACATGAGTTGTCACTCAACACATCATCACTCATCAACATTGATATTTGCCGTCCATTTGCTTTGTGCTCCAGATCGCCTAACTCTGGTATATATTTTTTAAAACCTGCTTCATCAAAAGTTGTCACACATCACATAGGTAATATTCACCACCTCTCTGCATTGTGCTCCAGATACCTGAACCTCAGCCAATATCTTTTTCTCAAAAAATTTTCCTGATTCCTCTGAAGTTTTAACAGTTAAGAGACATTCTGGTGTTAATTCAACATCCCTTTTAAAAAAAAATGAAACAGCGGCTTCACACTTTACATGTGGTGATTACCAGTCAGATGATGATGATGACCACTGAGGACCTGCTTGTCATCATTGGGGTATTAAGTAAAGAACTGGCGACTGAACGTGTCTGCTCAAAGCAGGAGTTTCATTTGCACCAAGTGAACCAGCCGTACATTATGCCAGACATTAGGCTGGTTTTGACCATTTTCCGACCAGTAAGGGATATCTCTTGTGTCAGTTTCAGAGGGTGTTCAGAAATGAAGTAGATTAAATAAAAAAAAATAAAAAAAAGTATTGAAGAGTTGAGAGCTCAACACACTGATGCTTCTGTGAATAAGGAGAACAATGCTGTAGCTGATGGTTAATATGCATAAATGTGCTTTCTTTACACATGGAAAACCTGTGCACCACATAAAGATGCGTTGTATGATGAACCTTTTTCACACCTTTTTTCACCATTTGTAAATTTGAACACTCCCCCCTTTTTTTACTTTATTTTTTTCAGCAAAAAGTAATTTTTTAGAGTTCATTTCACTTATTGTTGCTGCAATCTGAAAGCTCTGCCATGTCTAGTTAACATTGTGCATTTTACATAGATGACAACAACTGTTTTGTCTACGTACTTTAACAACAATGAAAGCCAATTGATGCAGCTTATCACATTTAGTCATTTGAGCCTTGAGTCAGTATTTTATTTATATCTTTTTAGCAGAAACTTATTTGTGGTCTGTCCTTGTGGATCACAGTGGAGTTTTTTTTTTTTTTTTTTCTCCCCCAACAATGGAAACTCCACCGAAATGCATTCAACAGGTTTCATTCAAGTGTTGTATATTTGACAATGGCGAACATGTGTGTTGTGTTAACATGGATCTACATTTTATACTACAGGTGTTCAGAGTGATTGAACTATAACATGGACCTCAGTTAAAAGATCTCATAAATGCACTCAGTGGAAGATTGCTCAACAGTTGCTACACCCCTTCACACCAATTTGGCCCATCATGTTTAAAAGAAAGCAAAACAAATTCAGCTGGTTTTCCAGCTCTTGATATTCAATCTGGTCATGTTTTATTAAAAAAATGGTATCAAATTCGGTGAACTTTGTAAATGGTGACCCAGTGACATGTGATAACTGTCTACACTCGTCTGCCTGATTGTTCAGTCAGAGCTGCCTAGTCATCTTTCCATTGATCTCTAATGTCAAAGACTAACACATTCCTCGTGTGAGACATTTCCACCATAGTCGCACAACCTGGCAGAAGTGCATACTGATGGGGATGTAGGGGAGCTTTGAGCTCTCAGTTGGGACAAAGGAAAAGCCATCATATCTCCAATTTTTCCTCTGCAGAGGTGGTGACCG
Organism: Pampus argenteus; assembly: GCA_036937835.1. NCBI lineage: Eukaryota > Metazoa > Chordata > Actinopteri > Scombriformes > Stromateidae > Pampus > Pampus argenteus. Next base: position 10,893,371 of record CM072868.1, read on the forward strand.
TGGTGGCTTCAAAAATTACGGTGGTAAGTGACGAGCATCAGAACTGTGTCGGTGGGGGAGGAAAGAACTTGAGTTAGCAGAAAAGCAAAAAAGAGGGGGATTTATGAAAAAAACTCAGTCCATATCCCAAAGGGACTCCACCTTTTGTTCTTAGCAGGATTTCTCATAAATGTCTTCAGATATGGTAACAAAGAAAAAGGAGGAGCCTGAGTTGTAAAATAATGGTATTGTTGCATGAAGCTGAGGGTTGATTGTAAATGACAGAGGTGTTCCCAGGACGAAGAAGAAAAACTTTCTAAAACTGGAGACATTTTGGTGGTGGTCAAAAAAAAAACCCCAGAACAATTCTGTTCTTGTGGAAAGGTGTTGGTTTGTGATGCAACGTATGAAAACACCTGTCAGAGAGCGAGCTGTAAACATGGACTTTCTTTAATTTTCTTTATCATTATGCACTGGTAGGGATGAAGTTAATAATTTGTGTGGAACAGTACAGATGATTTAAGACTTCTTGCTCAAATGTTCTCTTCCATCCTCTCCTCTGTTTTACAGGCTCTCGAGACTACAGCTCAAGGGATGAACCAGGTAAAGTGCACTCATGGTTACCAGTTAATTAGGGTTGCACTTAATTCAAAACCTGCCCATAGTTACTGTAATCACAGACAAAGTTTTTGTCATCCTTTTTTTAATAGCAGCAAGGTTGGTAGAAGTGAAACTTAAAAAGCTATGATAAAAAAAAAAGATGATTATTTCAACAACCATAACTGTTACATGTGATCATTTCTGATGTCTTCTCTCCATTTTGGTGTCTTCTACAGCTGGGGAGCAGGACAACTCTGACAACAACACCATTTTTGTCCAGGGACTGGGAGAAGATGCCACAGTTCAGGAAGTCGGCGACTACTTCAAGCAAATTGGCATCATCAAGGTATTAAATTAGTCTTTATGTTGTCATTAATTAAAGTTAACCGTAAGACATCCTAATGACTGTAGACGTTGGATTGTGAATGTATTAAGTATTTGACAAGTAAATTGCATGTTTTAATGAATTATTCCTTTTGTTACCTTTCTTTGGATTTTAATTGTGTTAACTGTTATCTGCCTCTAAACTGGTGAATGTGCTTTCAGGTGAACAAGAAGACAGGCCAGCCAATGATCAACATCTACTCTGACAAAGCAACCGGTCGGCCAAAGGGAGAAGCTACGGTGTCATTTGATGACCCGCCGTCTGCCAAAGCTGCTATTGACTGGTTTGATGGTAATAACACTGGTATCCTGAAGCTTAGAAATCCTCTAATTACATTGATTCAGCATCCCTCCAACTGATGCTCTCTTATTTCAGGCAAGGAGTTCAATGGCAAACCTATCAAAGTATCATTTGCCACCCGCAGAGCTGAGTTCACACAGAGAGGAGGAGGAGCAGGAGGAGGTGGAGGACGGGGTGGGAGAGGAGGTGGTGAGTTGGAGCTCCAATAACACATTTCAAATGTTGGCTTCTAAATGGAAGCACTTGCATTAATGTTGCTGCTTTTTTAAAGGTTTGGATTGTCTGTTGAGTTCAGGTTTCAGAGGTCGCGGCGGCGGAGGACCAAACTTTGACATTAAGGGAGGAGACTGGCCCTGTCCCAACAGGTTTGTATAAGAAGGTGTCGTATAACTAAGAAATATACATTTATACCAAGACAAAACGGGCCATCTCATTTCTCTTCTGTCCTCAGCTCTTGCGGCAACATGAATTTTGCACGGCGGCAGGAGTGTAACAAGTGTGGAGCTCCCAAACCAGGAGACGCAGGAGGATTTGGAGGTGGGCGTATGCTTCTACTTAATTTTAAGTACTGAAGATATTTGTGTTGCCAGAATGCCTCACTGTGTCTTCATATTCTTGAAAACATGCAGGATTTGCTATGAATATATACATAAATATCTGTGGTCGCGTGTATGATTGTGTTTGCAGATCGCGGAGGCAGAGGTGGTTTCGGAGGTGACAGAGGTGGCGGCTTCCGGGGGCGTGGAGGATTCCGTGGTGGAGACCGTGGGGGCTATGGAGGTGGCGGCGGCGGCGGTTTTGGGGGAGGCTACAAAATGGGAGGAAGGTGGGTTAAAAAGCAGATATTTGTTAAATAATGAGCTTCTCCAGTGTAAACATTTTGTCTTTTGTCATGCTTGATAAAACTGACAAAACAAGACATGCCAGGGATGTCACATTAGACTGTGTTAAGTTGTAATGCTAGCTATGATCAAATGAACAATGTGCTGCAGTTTGATGCATGACCAGAAGAGGGCGCAGCCTCCCTGAGACGAGTCCGTAACTGTCCCAAATCCAAACTACTAATGCTGAGCAGGGTTCAAGTATGTAGTGTTGAAGATTTTAATCTGCTCTTACTGATATTATCCCTGCACAAAGGAAACAGAGGAGATGACTGAAAGCTGCAAAAAGCTTAAATGCACCGCAGTGTTAGAAAACTTAAATATTAGCTCTTTAAATATTTTATTGGTGAAGATTCTCAGTCGTCCAGGTCAGTCTGGACTTGAAGTTTTAATTGGCAGCGACATCCTGTAATTGCAGTTTACAGTGACGGATGTATAATTTCTTGTTAGAGTATATATTAGAATGAACAGTTAGTAAATAGTAAACAGGTTTTAAGTACACTCATAATTATTCCCCTCTGCTCACTAGATTAGATGTTTGTCTCTTATTAAAAGCCCCCAGTAGGCTTAAGAGACATTTTAAGTGTCTGCTTATAAAGAAGCCAAGGTCTCAATTGTCTCTGAATATTAATGCAGCACCCTTCACTTAATGTTCTCTTCTCCTCTTGAAGGTCGTAGATATTTGCACGTTTTATTTTTTGATGCTACTTACTGAAGGTGAAGTGCAGCATTAGTCAAGGGGGTTGGGTTTTTTGTTTCTTCAGGTGATGTAATTTAATGACAAAACTGGATGGTTTTTTTTTTAAACTGCTTTTATTTCCCTTCCCTCAGAGGTGACCGCAGAGACGACAGACGAGAGCGACCATACTAAGTGTGGAGACAGGACACTATTGCAGCCAGCGAGGGAGCGGCTCGGTTGAGGAAGGGAGGATAGATCAGATGTTCTGATTTTGTGTACCTTTTTCATAGCCAGTGCATCCCCAGCTATTACTCTTTTATCTGAGAGGGAGGGATGTGTTGGACTTCGGGGCTGATTGACAGTGTTGGCATGTGGTCAAATGTCTTTATTTTTTTCTTTTTGTTTTCTTTCTTTGTACATCTTTTTAATTTTCTCTAGGAGTTTTGTGAGGTAGTACCATTGTTTTTGTATGGATGGAATAAAATGTTTTACTTTTTTTTTTTTTCCCACCCCCCAAAAATATTAAAAACTGTGATCTTTTCTCTGTGCCTTGTGTCAGTTTTTATTCATCATTTGCAACACTGAAGACAGATAAATGTTTCTGCACCTGATACTGAGGGCTGCATCCTTTTTAGGTTGACTAGTGTATAAAGCAGGAGAAGCCTGCCGTGCGGGGACGCAGAGGGGCGGTGCTGGCCCTCCCCCTCTAATACTGTCTGCCTGAGTGGGCTCCGTCAGTCCTGCAGGGATGGAGATGTTAGGCGAGCAGCGGCATGCTCTTACTTACTGACAGCCAAGCGAAACCAGCAATGAAAAACGTACTAGTAAGTGAGCAGAAATGCGCCGTGTGGTGATCGTGTTGCTGCCCCACGATGAGCCGCGGACCTCCGGACTCTGTCAGTGCCGCTGGACGGGACATGAGGGCGGTCTGGATCCTGACTGCGGCCGCCCTGATCAGCGCTCAGACGGCTGGAGGATCGCCGCTGCTGCTGGACCCTGAGGTGCTAATGTCAAAAAATAAATGGCTTCTTTCTAGTTTTTGGCAGCTAAATTATTTAGTAATAAGTTTCATCAATAACTATTTAAAGTAGCCTACAAAAAAGAGCCTCCAGTAGATGTGAAAGTTTGACAAAAGCTGTTGTGTAAGAGGACACAAATATAACCCTGAGACTGTTTGATACTTGATAACTTTTATTGATTTGATGAATGATTCTTATAAACATGTTTCTGAGGCTGTCATCAGTAAAGGTCACAGTAGGTTTGAGACGGAACAGTTGATGTTTATATGCTGTTAATTGACGTTTTATGCAGCATTATCCATAAACTTAGATACACGTATATTTCACTGGGGTCTAACGTACATTTCTTTGTCTGTGAATGACTGCTGAAAAACAAAAGGGAATATCTATTTTCTTAATGCATAGCCCATCTAACATATAAATATGACATATTTCATTATTTGCTGTAATAATGATTTATGTCTATTTTTGTGTTTTATCATATCACTATCAAAAGAAAAGGTTCACCACTTCAGTACTTTTATAAGGCTAGAAGAAAAATATTTAAAGGGGGGAATGCTTAGTTGTAAAAATTGTCATTTCTATATGTACAACAAGAGGCTCAATGGGACACCAAAAAAAAAAAAAAAAAATGAAGCAAATTCAGCAAAATACAAAAGGACATCCAGTCTATTTAAAAGATAAATATACTAAAGCTATTGTAGTAATATTAGAGACATTTTCCTTTAAGTATGTATGTATGTCAGTCATACAACTGCATATATAACACACAACAAGACCAAACACATTTTAAAAGAAAATGCCTCTATTTGTGTCTCGGGGTGTTTCTGGATGTTACAATCCAGTTGTCTCACTGTGGTTAGGACTGCACCGGTCTATTTCCTGCACAGTTCAGATCAAAGATGCAGGAACATTATTACACGTGTTTCCACATTACTCCACATAAAACAATACCCTCCAGCACTTCTCTGGGAGGCTATAAAATGACAAAGGGACATTTTTGTTGCACATTCCTGTTTGGCGGAGCACATCTGTCATCTCTCCAATTTTAATTTCCATCCCACCTTCACCACATCTGTAATCATAGCTGTGCAATGCCGCTGTTGTCTGAGCATGAAACCTGCTACACATGAATGTGCTGTAATTAAAACATCATGATATTAAACTGTCAGCATAGCTATTCTAAATTCATTATGCATCGCCATCTGTTGTTATGTACCCTGTTGGTTGTTTTTTTTTTTATTGTATTTTATAGGCAGAGACATCTGAACTATTCTTTGCTGACATATTTATATAAAAATTCTTGCTAAATAATATCTATGAATTTTAGGGATACCTCAGGGTTTCTTTTCCTTATGGGTGGCCCAGCTCTATATATCCTCCTTGGCAGCCTACAGCAGATACAGTACAATTGGAAAGTTATATTTACACGTTTATGATGCGTTTTTCCCCTCACCAGGGAGGTATGAGTCTCTGGGGTTTTTACCACATTGTTCTTATGAGCTTTGTGAGATCTGTTACATCAACAGGTCTATGACCAGAGTTCAATCAGATTATCCAAAATGTCACTTTACAAACTTTGAGATGTTATAAAAGGACACTCGGATGCAATAACCATAAATGGTTTTGTACTGGAGTTTTCTATCAGCTTTATGTGTTTTGGAGGAGTATTTCTGATCCAGTATTAACAAATATTTTACTAACTGCAGGTTTTTCTGGAGAAGTATGGCTACCTTCATCAGGACAACCACATCCACAATGCAGTTGAGATGCAGTCAGCCATCCGGTAGGTGGTACAACTGTTATTCATCTATTGTAAAATGGGCCACCAGATGTCCTCTAATGAATGTAATATGACATATTTGCTTGTCTCTCTGCACTCTGCTGATGCGAGCTAGCTCGTTGTGTTCATCAGGGGGAAGGGTGAGCCTCAGGGCTCAGTGCAGGGTGATAAAACACACCCTCACCTCTGCGCTGGGAGACCTCTCCTGAACCCTCTCTGAACCATCCAGGAATTTCAAGAACCTCACCCTCTGGCCTATATACTGACTGTACTTCAATGGAAACTTATTGAAAAGCTTTGCCTGCAACGAGAGCTTGGGCTGATGGTTGGGTAGTAAACTGTGTACGTTTAACAAGTTTATGGCCTGCAGATGAAACTTTGCTGTCTGTTTAAATCACTCTGATGTCAGTTATTATCTGCCGTCACTGGTATATAAAAAGTAGACATTTACTTGTTATTAACCTCAAAATGTTTAAGGCTTTATGCTCAAAGTTGAAATGATAAATGGTTTTATATAATGGACAGGAGTCTCAGACTGGGCACTTCTGATTTACATATAATTGCCATGATTCAGGAACTTCAGGAAGAGCGTCATGCGAACGTTTCCCCTCTTTGCAGTGACTTCCAGTGGTTGTCCCGCCTTCCTGTCACCGGTGAACTTGACAGCGCCACCCTGAGGCAGATGGCAGAGCCCCGCTGTGGGGTGTCAGATGAGGGCAGCCAGCAGATCTGGGCTCAAAGGGTAAACACCATCTTCACTGGAGACGCTGCAGGGCGAGCACAGCGCCGCAGAAAGCGCTCTGCAGGTATTACATGTGTGTTGATGCAAGAGACACCATGTTTGTGTGTCCTGACTGACATCTAGAAGCTGTGTAATCATTTGTGATCTTCCATGTGGAGCTTTTGTGTGTCCTGTTGAGGAGTGGTCATAATGAGCCAACACTTAACTGGGAGGGTACCCCTTCGTAAACGAGCTGAGGGTCGTAATTAAAGCTGACAGTGTCTGATGTTGCACACGTCATGGTTCCTGCTTTTAGCTGCAATTAAACAAGTCTGTGATTCCAGAGTATTGTCTTTACAGGGTGAAAATATTGCAACTTTTGTTGAATTTTTACTTTAATTGAGGGAATATACATTCCTCTGTGAGTTGGGAAAGTCTGATTAAACACGAGTCAAAAATAATGTAATGTACTGCTCATTCCCTAAACAACAGCAATACTGTATATCCTTAGATCCAGTTCTGATATCCAAGCACAAATACCTCAGATGGTTTTAGTTTCCACCAGTGGGTACGCCACTTTGATTGTGTAGTTTGATTGTTCCCTTAAGTTCCTTTAGAAAATTATAGGGACTCCTTTAGGACATTATCCTACATTTCTGCTGTTGACACACTAACAGAAACATTCTTTGCTGAGCAGAACAATTTGAACTGGCTGAAGACTGCCGGATTTAAGAGTTTTTAAGAGTGGAACTAAATTGCCAAATTTCTTGCAGACTCCATGAAGTAATTGAGAACAAGGTCACCCCCCCCTTCCTGGTTTAGAGGGCTTTACAGAAAATCTTTACTACCCATTCTGATCATGTGTGAAAGAAATTTAGTAGAAATGTTTGAGGAATAATGAAGTTTTCATACTATTATAGTCACTTGGGTGAGTGGAGGAACAGCAGAGTTGGTGACTTCTGTGGCACTACGTTGTTTCTTTTTCATGTTGGTCTGATATAGTTTGAAAACATTGCATTTACATTTATGTTGTATCTCTTCCTCTCTCATTGAATATGCAAATATATTTCATTTCAAAGTTTAACTGCTGGACATAAGATGCTTTCGACTTCACTATAAAGCCCATCCTCAGAGTGTGTGAACCAAAGGCTTCAAGTTTCCATATAACACTTGGGAATGTTGCCTAATGAACCAGGACCAAACTAGTTGTGATGTCACAAATTATGCATGTATGTGTAGATACCGCAGATTTTCACAGAGAAACTTTCCACTTAATATGAAAACCATCTTTCAGTGTCTCTCTGCACAGTGAAGCTCAAACATCCAAAGATGAAGGAGCAAGAAGAACATTTTGAGTGGAGCAGCAGCAGTGTGGAGAGGAGATGTTTTCTCTACTTCTGCCTCCTCCAGCCTCATGATGTGTGAAGCCTCTGCATTCCTGCCTGTCACTGAACAGGTTGGCTAATGTTCAGGGAATGCAGCGGTGGCTGATGTTTGCCACTGCCTCTTCATGTCAGTACCTGACATGTTCCATCTGGTAAACACATCCACAACTGACTGACTGGATTACGTTGTTTGCTGAGCTGGCTGACTATCTCAATAGCCCGATATTGCACTGGTTGACTGACTATATATCTTGCTGGATTACAGCCTGTTCTCTTGTAAGAAAACAACTCTTTGGCATTATTTTAGTCCCAGACATGACTTATGTGACAGGTGGCAGTAGAATTACACAATGAGCTGCGTTAATGGCAGATACTTTTACACCCTCAGGTCAAACCTGGCTTCATATATCCATTGATGTACTTTAGCTGTATAATAACTTCAGATGTGAGTAACTGTGTAGTGCAGCTTGGTTGTGTAACCAGCGCCTTGTACTCAAACATTACTTTGCTTTGTCTTGCAGAATCAGCAGATATATGTTTCTTCTTGTGGCTTGAAGTACATTTGGTACATTTACAAATGCCAGAAAGCGGTTTCCAATGGTAACAGATGTTTATTGTGTGAACCAAGAGAAGGAAAGAAGGCTAAGAGGTCTTTTTTTATGTGAATGTGATCTCCTGTGAGATGGATCCTAGTGACGCTAGTATTCATACAAGACTTGCTGTCAGTGCAGTAGTATCCATATTTTAGGTAACCAATTAATTGAAGAGTTGATGTATTATTCTCATGCTGTTCATCTGTTAGTGTTCACTTTTCCCTACAGTGACGGGATACCTTAGACTTAATGACACTGGCCTGCAGGCTCTGGCAAAGTGCAGATGAGACATGTTGTTCACTCCCAGCTGTGGCGCGATGTGTTTTTCGTGTGAACATCGCTGCCTCTTCAGCTTCCTGGAAACTGAAAACAGTCCTTGACTTGTGGTGGAATCTGATCGTCGTTCCCACTGATATTTACAGAGCTCACATTCCACCACCTTTGTCCAAGATAAGTGCTATATGAGCAATGTGAGGTGTGTGTGTGTGTGCGTATTTTTCAGAGGTGTGCCCTTATGGATCTGTGCCCGGCCCTGAACACTGTTAACTACTGAGTTGCCTTTTCTTTTTTTGTCATATCTAATATTGTATTCTGACACTATTTCAGCAGAATCAGTTGCAACAATTACTCGATTAACCGAATAGATGATTGATAGGAAATTTATTTGCAATTATTTTGATAATCAATGCCCAAAATTTGCTGTCTTTCTCTGTTTCATATCATTTTAAATTGAAACATTTTGGGTTCAGGTTTGTTGGCTCCTCATTTTCATTTTTGTACCTTCACGTCACATTTGACTGCCACACAAACACCCTGAGCCATCACTGTGTGTGTGTGTGTGTATGTGTGTGTGTGTGTGTGTGTGTGTCAAACAGCCTCCTCGACACCAGTAACAAACAAAATCTCTCTGCGCCTCCATAAACAATAACTGTGGCTATCAGATGATCTCAGTTACTTCCTAATGTCTGTGATAACCCAGTCTCCCTACACTGCTGCTATACATGTTAATTATCATGTTAACTGCTTCCATGAGGGAAGTCGTGGAATGTGTTGTGTATCTGACTTCCTGGCTTCTCTGCCGTCCTCTGGGACCTCTTACTCTGGCGGTCTGGGACGAAGAGAAGGCGCCTGAGCTCTGCTGAGAATACTGATCATGTGGAAACAGCTCTATTGCGTATAGTTCATCTGGAAAAGAAAAATCAAGCTCAGTTGGGAATACCAGGGAGACTCCACTCCATTAAATATTAAATCATGTTGAAAAATCCGACTCCTACAGGAAAACACAGGTTGTAATGACAGTGACGATAATCCCGAGGTTGAATTATTACTTTCTTGTATCTTCTACCATATCAACAGGCTGTTTCCACTCTTAGTACTTAATATTTCTGTTAACTGTTTACACTTTTAGATTGTTGAGTTGCAGCTGAAGCACAAACTCTGTTTGTGTGTGTTTACTCACACACTGTTGTCATTGCCAAACCCATGCCTTTAATGGCTCCAGATTTCCAGATACGTTCATGTCTCCAGGGTGCTATTGAGGTCTCTCTGCAATTCACAATATGTGGCGTATATACCTCTTGTTTATCGCTGCCATCTTTTACATGACTCTCTCTTTCATGCTGTATATCATTTCAGTGAGCACAAATGGCATTAAAATAATTTGAAACACAACTGTGTCTACATGCTCTGTGCAGGGTTTAATGATTGGCCAGATATGTAATGCAGGCATGTGTGTAGACCTCCCACTCACATTCAGCCTTCCACATCGGTGTAAACACTGCAAAAATATTTTCAAATATTTTGACAACTGCAAGCGTGCTTGATTAATCGTGCCACTTTTTAGTTAAGCCTCAAATATGAACGTATGTGTAAATCAGTGAAGCTCTTTTGGCATATCGTCTCAAGTGCTTATTTCTGTAGCAGTCGTTCTGTGTCTCTTACCAATCACGATAAAGTACAGAGTCCTAATTCACTCGCTGCAAATAAGCTTTCACTTTTCTGTCTGTGTTTGAGAGACTCTTAAGATTTTGGATTCAAATGTTGCAGCCTTGAGTTAAGAAATATTAGATTTTGGAAGTAAACATATTTTGAAGTCTACACAACAGCTTAGCCTTTGTTCACCAGCCATGTCCACTTCTCCACATCTACTCCGTACAGTCGGAGCGGACGGCCAGCCTCTCCAGCTGCCTTATCTAATGACTGTTTCCTGCACTGAGGCAGCCTCTCTGTCTGTCTGCTCGTTGTGGATGTGTGCTGCATGGCCGAGAGCATACGTGTGCTTGTTTTGTTTCCAGATTGCAGCATTGTATAATCCTAAATATATATATAAAGAGATTAGAGTAAATTAAAGAGTCCCTAAATGTATCCTCCTCTTCCCTCTATCCCTGAACAAATGTGAGATGTTTGTGACACATGTAATTACGTCTAAGCTGGGAAACCACAGACACGTGTTAAAGTAAATTGTTTAGTAAAGTGTGTACTCACAGTGCTTGTTAGTTTACCCAGCTGTGAACTAACACAGTTAACATATGATTTTGGCCTGTTGGATGTAGAGAGACTCTACTTTAAAGCACCACTGTCTGGCATCCGAGTTTATAATGCAGGATATACAAGAAGTCAGTTGATAAAACCAGTTGAAAAGTGGAAATATTGCAAGAATTTTTCTTTTGATTATCTGGTGATTTCCAGCTTTGCACTCACTGTGCGTCTCTCTGATTAAGATTGTGAGCTTCATACCTGCATATTTCATATCTCGGTTCATGTCTCTCTCTCTCTCTCTCTCTCTGTCTCTCTTTTTTTTTTTTTTTTCTGTGTGTTGCTCTTCAGCTGAAAAGTGGTACAAGCGTCATCTGACATACCAGATAGTGAACTGGCCACGCCACCTGTCTCCAGGCTCGGTGCGGCTGGCGGTGCGTGCTGCCTTCCAGCTGTGGAGCAACGTGTCAGGCCTGGTCTTCCAGGAGGCCCCTAAAGGACCTGCAGACATTCGTCTGGCCTTTTACGAGGGAGACCACAACGATGGGGCCAGCAACGCCTTTGACGGACCAGGTCAGTCAGATTAAGCTCTAAAGACACACTAACCTGAATTCCACAATAACAACATGATACGGAAACATTGTATTAGTGCCAAACATGGAAGGAACTAACAGACATTTGTGATCTTAGTCATCAGATGTGCCTCTGTTATAGTGCAACACACCCATCAAACCACTCCCTTCCTCTCTGACCTCAGGAGGAACTCTGGCTCACGCCTTCCTGCCTCGCCGCGGGGAAGCCCACTTCGACATGGCAGAGAGGTGGACACTGAATGGACACAAGGGACACAACCTGTTCATGGTGACCGCCCATGAGATCGGACACACACTGGGACTGGAGCACTCCCCTGTCCGTCACGCTCTAATGTCGCCGTACTACAGGAAACTGGGCCGCAGCCTGGTGCTGAGCTGGGACGACATTGTCGCTGTGCAACAGTTGTATGGTGAGATGATGTTACATTCATTAACCACTGGTTCTGTTACAAACTAATATTGCCTGTTTTAATTACTATACTTCTCCACATCTAAACATTTCCACGTGATCAAATGAGGCTTAACCCGAGAGAAGTGTTTTCTTTGTTCAATGGAAAGTGTGTGGTCCTGAGGTCAGAAGGAGTGTTAAACTTAGCACCTTCGCTAAACACACACAGGTATTTTTACCCCTTTTTCTCAGGGTAAAAGTTTGATGAGGTGGAAAGAAAGTTTTAGTGGTAAGAGGACAAATGTCACCCTGTCTGGCCTGCAGTAAAGTAGCATTTTAGAATGAACTTTTATTGAAATACACACATGAATAACTGCCTTGTTCTGAAACCAGAGAGTCTTTGAGGAAACACAGAAGTGGAGTCATTTCTGCTCTGGTGCCCATTAAATTGTGAGTCATGGCACTGCGCTGTGAACAGGCCAGAGAGGCAGTCCTGACAGCCGCCAGCTGCAAACACAGAATAACAAAGAGTAGACTGGGCAAAAGTCTCCCAGTCACTTATTAAAAAATCTATTCTCAAATCACTATTCTCAATCTACAAATGAGAATTTGATTAGTCTCATGGTACTCAAAGAGCTGATATAGACAAAAAATCCCAGCCGTTTCTCTACGTACATTCAAGCTTTCAGTGTTCTTTTGAAATAAAGCTCACAACCAAGAATGTGATTCAAAGTCCACAGCTGCAGTCTTTGTGAAAGAGATTACTGAAAGGCTTAATAACAAATCAGATAGAACAGAAACATATCACTATTAGTTTTGTTGTATTCTTGGCAGCCATGAAAAAATATCAGGTCCAGATCACAAATACATTAAAATATATTCTCTCCTTGTGTTTTAGTTTAATATGTCTTTAAAAAAAAAAGAAAGAAAGAAAACAGAAAGAGTCGAATCTATCAGTTTCACTTCTGTGGCCCCTGAACTGCTGAGAGGAGAAGGTTTAGACAAATCAACTCTGCCCTAAAGACACATATATTATTATCTATCTGCACACAGTGTTTACCTTGGAGTTTTGTTGTCTCTGTTGTGATAGATTACTGGTGTTGTCCCAGTGTGTGGGAGCATTGCATACTGTACACCTTTGCCTAATAAAAGTATTAGTTTCTGTTTACTGTGAGCGTGCCGGCCCTCTCAGCATGTGTGTGTGTGTGTGTGGTGTGCGTGTGCGTAAGGCAGGTTCCCACATGAACCAATGCACTGCACACATTCTCTTATTGCTTGCGTTTTTCTCTGACGCTAAGAAACTGATTTCACAACAACACCAAAAGTAGCTACTTTCTGGAATCTGGAAGTGTATACAGTACCTTCACTGCTTTGAGCTCTAAACGCAGGTGTAGAAACGGCTGCAAAGGGCCAGTGAAAACACAACCATCCACAGTTGTTCAGGGATGTTTTTATGGCTGCAGGATGACTTTGTCACTTGAATAATTCAGCTTTGAACTTGAGATTCAGCTCAACAGAAGCTCGCAGGCAAGCTGTTTAATATCTCGAGGAGTCCCATCTGCTCTGCCTCTGGAAATATTCTGGCCTCGCTTTCCTAAAATGGTATTTGCTGGCATTTTTCTCTTCAGGGGCTGCCTTACTCACTCTGAATTAAAAAAAGCAACTGACCACCCCGCTGCTCCAGCCAAGCCCTCTCTCAGACACGCATTTTTATTTTCGGCTCAGTTACACGCAACGACTTTACTATACGACCATTAGATTAATTGACAATAATGAGCATCAATTACAACAGATGATTAGTTCAGTTTATCATTGACCTGCACTATAAGATGAAACTGCTTGTGTTTGAAAGTGAATTTTCAACACAGCTCTCTTTGATGGAAAAAAAAAAAAAGTTATGTAGGATTCGGTTGGGGCTTAGGTAGAATTCAACAAAGTGCAACTTGCTTTTCTCCTGTAGGTTAATCGACCTGATTTTCACCCTGTGGCAGTAATTTGTGCAGCTGCTCCCACGTAAATGTCAAGCAGCTCCAGAGACAGATATGGGCAAGAATCACAACTGACAGGACTGCCAGATACATCTGCTTATAAGAGCTGTAGGCTGTGTGTGTGTGTGTGTAGTGTTGCCATTGTGATCTGATAAGAAGCAGATGTGAGGCAGTCTGAATATGACCTCCTCTGATTGCTGTGTGACAATAAACATGAAAGCCTTGGAAGCATGACACATTAACTGACACCCATGTGGTGTTTCTGCCTTATAAGTAAATGTATGTTCAGTATGTATGTATGTACATTACTAGTCAAAAGTTTGGACACACTTTCTCATTCAAGTGAAAAGGAAGCTGTTTCCAACCTTTTGACTGGTACTGTATGTATCCTGAGCAGCTCTGTGTAATAATATGTAACCAGTGTCTTTTCAAATAACTAATAAATAACCTTCTTTTTCACACAATATTATCTTGTACACATACATAGATGTCTAAACGCTTTCCTCAATATACTTCCAACTCTCCACAGACTTTAATGTTGAGTTGTAGTATCTTGTATTTGAAGCACAACACGTGCACATACATGCACTGTGCAAACAGCACACGTGAAGAAGTACTTTTACACTGTGGCAGATCTGACTACTTCTTCCGCCAGGCTTTGTGTTTAAGTGGAGTCAGACATCCAGTGCTTATCAGCTGCTCCTACACTCACACAGAGCTTTTGGACCCACACTACAGTGTTATCCATGTGTTATCCACTGTGGTGTGTGTATATCTATTTTTCCTGAAGTCTTCCTCCTGTTCTTGGGTGAGCTGATTTTATCCTCCTCCTGCACAAATGTTTGTTCAGCTCCATGCAAACAAAACGGCTTTAATCACGTCTAAATCATCGCCACTTTCTCTTTGCTTCAGTGTGTTGTACTTTTCTTTTGTTTCTGCTTTTGATTCTTTTTTTATGTGTTTTATCTCATGTTCCAGGAGTCTGCATTATGAGGCTGTACATGCCAAACATGAGTAGATGGGTTCTTGTTTAAGGTTCCAGCAGGAGGCCTATCTATGTTCTTTGTTTATTTCCTGTGCAGTATAATGTCATCCATCAGTATACATCAACCCAGCCACATCCTGTAAAAGATCATTTAAATGTTAACATTATCAGAGTCATGTTTTAGAAGAAATCTCCACTGTTTGTCTTTCCAGTGGAGGATCATTGGTTCCCATGATGTCCAATTTAGAAAATACAAATTGCTTTAGGCGTAGATGATAAACTGTCTGTCCTCAAAGCTTTGTTTGGTTACACTGTGTTTTCTTTATAACCCCAAATGATTTGTGGGAAATGTAAGTGCAGCAACTTCCTCAAATACATGATAACAATAGGAGCCGTCCTTCATGGCCTTGCTTGCTGCCTTTTCATCCACTGTCTTGTTTGTCTGTCTCAGGTAAGCCTTCAGGCGATCGTCCTGTGAGGCTTCCAGGTCAGGTTTTACATGCCGCGCTGCAGGAGTGGGAGTTCACAGAGATCCACAACGGGCATCAGACCACAGGCCAGCCTCTCTACTGCCAGGGTGTCTTTGATGCCATCACTATAGGTGAGGTCCAAATGAAAAAGTATTCAGCCACATCCTTCGTGGTTATTGCTACTGGTGTAGCTTCAATAAACATATCTAAAATAAATCCTGCAGAAACGGCACTGAATCCTGTTATCTGAAGTATCTCTTTGAAACTGTTGGCCATATAAAATATTTCTTCACCGTTTTACAATGAGGCAAAAATCGGAAAAAGAGCAGATTCATTTTCTTTCTTCAATAGCTTTAACTCAAAGTTTACTTACCAGCTTTTTCCAAAGCTTCCATCTACATCTCACTGTCTAAAGCATTATACGTACTTTATGAATACTGAACTCTTATGGACCTCCAGTTTCAATTATTTTGTCAAACTGCTATTACCAAGGCCACAAATTAACTTTGAAGCTTGGTTTATTCATGTTTTGGATAAAAGTAAACAGCACCTTTAACAGTTTGCCAAAATTACTTAATTTTAAAAGCTTTTGTATGTTTATTTTGTTTTCTGTGTGTGAATCCAGACCAGAATGACACGGTGCTGGTGTTTCGGGGCAGTGTGTACTGGACAGTATCAGCTGAATTTGGTGTTAACGGCCCGCTGCTTCTCCGTCAGCGCTGGGCTGACCTCCCTCCAGCCATCGAGGCCGCTGCCTTCTCCCCGCTGGACTCCAAGTGGTATTTCTTCAAAGGTACTGCTTCACTGAGCTCATTAATGTGACTAAAGCCTCCTTTTAACGACATTCACTAAACATTTGGCCAACTTCACATTTCTGTTAAAACCCCAGAATAAATTCTTCTTCTGTGCCTTTTAAAAAAAGGGGAAAGATTTAACTTTACTGCACTGCAGCCTCTGTTGTATTTTTAAATAGTTTCTCCTTTTTGCTAAAGACTAATGACATGTTGGCCAAGTTTAGCTTTTCTGTTTTGGGCCAAAAATCTGACAGTTTCACTTATCTGCTAAATGCAAAACAGGTTTATGTAAAATACAGACGCTTTGCTGAGGCTTTCATCATCAATCATCTCCATCTTAACGTTTGATCTGTGCGTGAACTGTGAAAGACACTATCACTTAGTACAGGTTGCATGGATAAAAGACCAACAGAGAAGTGATTTCTGTCTTTTTTTGGGGTTCTACTGTTTCAAGACACCTGAGCTCATTGTATTTCTGTATTTTGATTGAAATGTGCTGTGAACATTTGATGTCTTCTGTAATGATGGTGTTATTATATGGAGAGGGAACTGATTCTGTGTGATGATGTGCAGGGAAGCGGATGTGGCGCTACACCGGCAGTGTGCTGGACCCAGGCTTCCCCAAGCAGAGCAGTGAGTTGGGGCTGCCTCGCCACCCTGACTGCGCCTTCTATTACGCCCCTTTGGGTCACATGGTCCTCTTCAAGGGCTCCCGCTACTTTGTCCTCAACCTCAAAACTCTCCGGCAAGAGCCCTACTACCCCCGGAGGCTGACAGACTGGACTGGGGTGCCGCAAGGGACCAATGGGGCACTGACCCGTGCAGATGGGCGCCTCTACCTGTTCAGAGAACAGCGGTTCTGGAGATTTGATCCGGTAAAGGTACGAGTCACCAGAGAGGGCCAGTGGGCCAAGGATCTGAGCTGGACTGGCTGTGGCAACACTCCTCAGAACAACAGCATCCTTTGACCAGCAGAGGGAGCTGTAGGCTTTAGATAAAGTGCAATGTGTTGACGTATAGTGGACTGCAGAGGGGCTACCGTTTCTTCAGCAAGGACCCACATTTAGATCATGAGTTGCAGCCCGGCTCATTAAACTCATGCCATGAAGGGACTTCCAAAAATAAGCCACACATACAGTATTTATATGGCAAAACAATTCATTTTACTGT
This sequence comes from Pampus argenteus, assembly GCA_036937835.1. Classification (NCBI taxonomy): domain Eukaryota; kingdom Metazoa; phylum Chordata; class Actinopteri; order Scombriformes; family Stromateidae; genus Pampus; species Pampus argenteus. The sequence goes on from CM072868.1 coordinate 10,910,559, forward strand.
ATGTGAATGTGCAATTTTAGCCTTGTTAATATAGTTTAAATAATAATAGGACTGTACACTTTAAAGTGAACAGATACTTTATTAGGTGGATCTATGCTTTTGAAACCATCGTCTTTTGTCTTGTAGTATTTGCACATTGACAGACGTGTTTTTATCATCTCTTTTACAATGGCAGTAACGTGTAAGACACTGTATAAATGTCACTTATTTTGGCCTATGACTGTGCTCTCTCCTATATGCTTCTTACTGTAGTAGATGTTTTAATGAGTAACCAGACTTAAGTGACAATTGTGTCAACAATGTAAAAAATCATTCAACTGTAACTGTGAAATGTTTCCACGTTCAACCAAAGATCAAATTCTGTCTGGTGTGAGACTGAAGGCTGAACAGCAGCAGTTTGACAAGTGTGATTATGCATCTGGGAAGCATCCAGCCTTCAACGTGTCTGACCTTTTCATCCTGCCACATTGTTTCTTTTTCTTTTCCATCACTGCAGAGAGAGCACTTGTCTCTCTGACAGTGCACACTGTGATTCATGATTACTCAGCTCTCTATTCAGTACATGAATAATGAATTCTGACATCTGCATTACATTAGTACTGAATCTTAAGACTTTTTGTCATGTCAGGCGTCATTGTTGGAACCACTGACTGACTGTACTATTTGTTAGTATGTACACGGTATGATCAAACACTGATCATAATACACAACCAACACAAGTGTTTAGCAGATTCAGATTTATCTGTTTAGCAGGTTAATTTAGAAGGTCCACATTTCCCAAACAGGCGCTGATGAGGTAACTGGTGTCATGAGATTCAGTCATTACATGCATAGTATTTCCCCACATGATCCAGTACAGTTTGTCATGAATACTCCTGATCTCTAGATAGCTGTATCAAACACGGTACATGGTAGTATGTTTGACTACCATCTGTTGTAAGTACTTTAGTTTTCACTTAATCTCTCACTGTCTGCTGATCCCTCAGCTTACTGTGGTTTTACAGTAATTAACATTTCTAAGGTCTCAGGCTTTGGACACATTTGGTCTGCTTGAGACACTTTACATACTAATAGTTACATCAATATAAAAACAATTACAAAAATGTTTTTTTTTCCCAGAAAGTCCAAATGTTTTTTTTTAGAAAATCCTCTAGGCTAAGTAAGTAAGTAATTTGTAGTCCACCACTTCTACATTTTAACACGATTATAAGAGCAAAGATCATTTGAAGTGCAATAGAACAAATGTAATCAAAAGCCAACAGGCTACTTTTACTAAGTAAAGCTGACTGACGGTGCTGCTCTGTGGAGAGTAATCAGGCTACATCAGATTTCTAATGACCGACGCAGACATCAAAAAGAGGCTTCATGCTGAGATCATCAGCTATTTCCAAAGCAATCAAAAATAAGACATTGGCTTGTCTATGTGGAGGAATGTGACAGAAACATAGGCTGGCGTTAATAACCTGACAGTAACACGTAGTTTCCTATTCACATGGCTACACTTTAACACAATAGCTGCACAAACAATTAGTTGGAACTAAATATATAAAAGTCAATTAGACATTCAACAATATGAATACCTGCACTGTCTTCAAAATATCATTCTCCATGTACTGCTCTCTTGGCAGATGAGATGTAAGACTGAACGGATTTTTTACAATTTGGTGATTTCTGGTACACCGAGATACTTCTGAGTGGAAAATGTCCCCCACAGCTGAACTTTGGTTTCCTTTGTCAAACTATACAGTTCTGACTTGTATACCTACAGATCTTCTGTTTAAAATGTCTCTCATCTTGTCCCACCTATGCTGTAATCTTCTCTATGTGCTACGTTTTGAGATGACAACTGATTTTTACCACACACAGCGGGTGTGGTGGGAATTCAGATGAAGAACTCATCAGGCTCCTCATTGTTTGTGGGTGAAGACAGCAGCTTGGTACATTTCTCAGCAGTAGTCCTATTATTCTGCACCACTGTCCTGCTGCCACAGCCCTTCCTAGCTTCTTTTGTACAACCAGCGGAGCCCCATGTCCTGGAGGGCCCCAGAGAGTGGAAGCGTGTCTGTGGCAGACATTCACTCAGTTCTTTGGCTAGACCCTCAGCAGCTGAATCCCTGACTGCTGCAGGTCTCTCCGAGCGAAGACATGTCAAAAGATCCATGGAGGAAGAGCGAGTAATCGCTCTGGCTGCTGTGTCAGAGCGAGGTGAGACAGGGACTCCTGTGTCTACGTTGGTCTCTGCCTCCTCCTCGTCCTCTTCCAGAAGCAGATGGGAAAGAGAGCGGGTGATGGAGGGGCGCAGAGGAGAGTCAGGGTGATTAGAGATCAAGGGCGGCGCAGGGCTGCTGCGCTGGGATGAGTAGCAGGAGCTGCCTGGAGGAGTGCTACAGCAGCTACCTGACCCCATGCTCTCTGCTCCTCCTCCTCCGTATAGCTTCTCTAGGACAGGGTCACTGCGCAGTCTGTGGCCTGCCACAGACACAAAAGTGGATAACATGTAATCAAACAAAAACATCTGAACATGTAAACTTACAGATGGTACACAAAATGTTTTAATATTTGTTTGATATATATTTAAATTAAAGCAGCTATAAACAATATTTTTACTGGCAGTCAATAACTACTTGTATATAAAAAAAGTATGTAATTCTTAGATTTACATGGAAGCCTGAAAGCTCGCTAACAGCTGGAAAAGATTACAATGAAATTTAATTGAAGAATTCTGTCAGTTCAAATCATTATATTGAACTCAGCGACCTTTGAGAGACAGTTTAGGGCTCTGGTCATTTAGGGACTTATCTCACATGCCAGCATTGTGTCTCTTCCCTCAAGCTCCTGATAATGACTCTGTGACAGCACCGACTAACATATACAGCAGCTTTAACACTGCAGATACAGCTGAGCACAGCATCTCATGAATACAGTTTGTCCTTTCAGAGTACTTACCCTGCCTGTGTATTTGCCAGGGCAGGGGGGTTGTGAGGTTGCAGGGCGACAGGCTGTTGGCCTGTCCGGAGCTCCTGAGCTGCATTCCTCGCGGGGACACGCTGGGGCAGGTTAGGGGGAAAGCACAGGTTAGGGGTTGCGGAGGTTGTGCTGGGGTTTTCACCTGCGGCGCAGAAGGACAGAAGGAGAGGGATTATGATTTACACCAAGGCTAGAGAGATTAAAGCAAGTTAAGTAACTTTGACAGAATTAACATACACGCATGTAACATATGGCTGTGTTGACAGTTTAAGAGTTTTTTTCTGACAAGGATGGTAACCACACGTACGCTTTTTTGATTATATTATCACAGGAAGTATTTTTATTATATTTAATGTTTCACTGATGAAAAAAAACTTGAGAAACTGGCATCAATTAATAGGATTTAAGAAAAAAAAAACTAACCTTAAAAGAAATTGTATTTAGCCACAGAGTAGTCAGTCACATATCTTATTAAAATAACAAATTCAGTGAAGAGAAGATTCAAATGAAAATCCTCAGGTCATTATATACTGTGAGGTTTTTTTATTATACAATACAATTTCCCAAAAACATTTTGGAGACTATTAAATGTTTATTTTCGCTTTTGTCGATATATGAATAATGTTGTCTGGTTTATTTTCACACAAATACTGCTCTAGGTACAAATACTGTCATCACATGCAAATCTTTTTGCATCACTTGTAGCATTTTTCATCGAGCGCAATAACTGATTTTTTCCATTTTTTTAAGTCTTAGTCTGCTGCTTTGACTTGCATTGAGTGGTGAAACTGAACACATGCAACTGTAAGGCACTGCATTTACTTTCTTGTTTTCCCTCCAAAACAAACTGGTGATTGTACTGAGGAAGCTGGTGAGCTACATGTTGAATACAGTGATCCTGCTCTTTACACTCTGCATGCTATCTAATCATAGAGTAAACCTTCCAGCAGACTTCTGTGTGTTTATGGTTAATGTAGGGCTGCTTCTGACTAAAAGCAACCACTGATGTACACAAACCTCATAATTTAAGATGGCATAAATCAACGAGCAGCTTTTTTCATTCATTCACAATGATCTCACATGTTAAATAAAGAGAGGGGCAGACTAAAAGGCTTTAAAAGACACATCATCAGTTATTCTGCTACATGTACAACATACACTTAAAAAAATTTGGCACAGCTGGCAACTTACACATAAAAACCTTTATCAGGGTCAAATAAAGTATGTACTATATTAAGCTACCTGGAAAAGAACTTTGTTTCCATCCAGGTCTTCGGTTTGCCAGCGTGTGGTGCTGATGGGGGTACAGGGGTTGGGCAGCAGAGGGACCAGCTGGCCGATTTCCTCCACACTAAACTGTAGCACGGCAGAGCTGCATGGCTCCACCCGAACTCCTGGTGACAACTGCTTTAAAGCCAGCTGCAGGCAAAGCCCCGGCTCTGTGTGGGGAGGAGCAACAGACAGAAATATATCACAGCGGAACAGACAGAACTGTGTGGAGGGAAGCATTCTCAAATGTATTACGATTGTTTTTTAAATTCATAAGTTTAATCATGTTTAATCAGACAATGGTACTGTAGAATATATACATTGAAACACATGAAGACTTGCCTGTGTGGAGGGTGAACCAGCAGAAGCCTGTCTTCTGCTCCTCTGCCTGCTGCTGCAGCACAGTCTCATATAGACGCACAGCGTCTTCATAGTTGTCATATCCAGTGTACAGTGTCACACGCAGTATTTCTCCTCCACAGTGCACTGGTCGAACCCCCCACACAGGCATCCCTGCACCCAGGCTGTAGAAGTCGCGACTGGGCAGGAGGTAGGGCCGTAGCAGGGGGTTGGAGGGGGAGCTGCTGGAGGTAATGTGGATCCCTCTGGTTCGGCTGCCACAGCTCTCTGTGTGATGGTACTGCCAGGGTGGCCGCTGGAAGAAGTCCAGCACTTTGAGGATACGTTCCTCTCCATAAGCCTCATGGAGGAAGAAGGTAATGGCCAGAGAAGGGTAGCCTGAAACATTTTTCCCAAAGTTTTATTCCCAATCAACCTTAAACGAAAACAGATGCAATTCTGGAAAGTGAAGATACTTGTGGGCTGAAATGTACACCATACACAGAAAAAATGTAGTATCTAACTGAAAATGCAACATTTGAGGAGGTTGTTGACATGAATGGAAAGTTAAATGTATGTAAACATGTCTTGTTCTCAAAATATGGAAATTATTATTAGGTATTATTATTATTATTATAGACCACACACCTGCCGCTGGACTGAGGCGAGTGTAACTTCTATATGGAGAAGCCCTCTCTGACACGTGGAAGATGCGGAGGCTTGGGCAGAGCCAGCGGAGGAGGCGATCTAGTGTGTGCTGCAGCAGCAGTGAGTCTCCAGGGTTGGCCAGCAAATGCAGGTTCATTAGCAGGAGCTGCTGTTGCCTGACCTGCCTCGTCATGAGCTCAACTGGGGTCACACACACACACAAAAAAAACATAAATCTGACAACATATGATTTGCCGATTTGCTTAACTTGCAGTGCCATGCACGTTTAACATGAGATAACTGTAAAAAAACAAACTCTTTTAACTAAACTTTTACTTTATGCCAGGTTAAATCATGAGGTTTGTCATACATTGATATTAAATCAAATTAAAATGATAGGTTCACAGTAAAACAACACTCATATGTACACTGAAACAGGTTTTTCTCACTGTATACTGGTTATTAAAGGATCCCCTTCAAATGTGCTTTCAATATAAGTGATGGGGCCAAAATGTATTTAATTTTGTGCATAAATTTACATAATGAAGTTTATATGAGGCTCCAGGAGTCCGAGTTAATCATATCAAGTGGATATGAAGTGAATTATGAAGAAATAATTATGGCAAGAAAAAACAATTTCAGTTAATTTGGCCAACTGACTGTTTTAAGATAGACTTGTACATTTGTAATTGAACCTGTCTTTTAAAATCTCTATATAAGGAACAGACACTTACTGCCAGATGTTGACATCCTGCTGCAATCAGATCTAAATATGACAAGAAGAACAGAAATTATTAACATTACTCCACACACACAGTTTTGAGTTCAGTGTGGCTGGAAACACAAAAATATGTCTCCATCTTGTGGTGGTGGGTTTGGAAAACTGCCCCTTAGCTTTGGTCACCATGACAACACATTAACTGTTATCTGTTGTTAGCTAACATAAGCTTTTAAAAAAGCCAAATTATGGGTAAATACTATGAACATAAAGCAAACATAAACATACTTCAGTGTAGTAGCTCAGAAGTTGAACTAATACCAGTTTGAAAACTCTAACGGACAACATTAGCTTCTATTGTGGCTACGGAGCTGGCTAGCGAGCATTAGCCAGGAGCTAACGCCGAGACAACAGTTGACTCACTCGGCAGTTTCAGCTCCGGAGTCCACGTTTTCATCATCGGCTCTCTTTAACCCCGGCACTCTTCGATACATCGTCCAACACACCGTTACACATGTGGTCGACTCCTCCAGACAGACGGTTTGAGCAGCGGCAGCAGTCCGGTGAGAGTGAAAAGCATCTTCGTTTGATTTCTTTCCACAGCACACAGCTCCCAAAAAAGGGGGGACTCTTGCTGGGACGCTGACGTCACCAGACAACCATACACCGTTAGGTTACAATATACACTGTGTAATTTTGGAGACCAGATAAAACACATAAAAACAAAAACAAAAGCCCAAGCTGCCCTTGTTTTAGTTTAAACTACATGGTATGATGTACTACGTTTAAGAAACTAAATTATAGGCGAAAGGGCCCAGAAGAGGCTGTCTAAAGCCGTCTATAATAACAGCTGAGCAGATGGCACACGGCTAACAATATAGAGACAAAGGACAGTCCAGATGGGCTGGGCAGATTTAAAAGTGCAGGGGTCCTATGGAGGGGAGGATCTAAACCCTGAAAATTAAAGACGTTGTTTTGTTAAGAGCATTAAACTCTAGTTTAACTCGCTTGTGTGTTGGTTTCCAGGGTGTTACCTTCAAGTAGTGTTAAGTGAAAAGCCAACACAAGACACTCAATTGCCAGATACTTAAAGGACGGGTTCACAATTTTTCTAAATCTGTCTTGAACATTGAAATTGTTTTTTCCTACAGTTCACACTGACCATTAGAAGATCCCTTCATAAAGCACTTACAATGTTAAAAAAAGTTTTTAAGAGTTTATTCAGCCATGCAAATTAGTCAAATCAAGCTGATATCTTTTAGTGTTTTCAGTGCCAAAGTCCCACTATCCCACTGCAGCCCAACAGAGAAACATCATCCATGGAAACACAAAGAGGGAATTTGATGCTAAGCAGATGTAAACAGCTGTAAATGTGTCAGATATCCACTTGATATGACTAACTCAGACTGATGAAGCCTCATAGAAGATTCACATCAACATTTAAATACATCTTCCACTTACATTAAAAGCACATTATGAAGGAGATCTAATGGCCAGTATATGTACACCTGGTAAAATGGTATACAGTCTAAAACACCTATAATAAATACCATCAAGTATAAAGACCAAGGTTTAATATTAATGATCAGCACATATATAAATACTCTGCTTTGAATTATCATTGTATTCAATGTTTTTTTTAAGAGTCCCTAACCCATTTTTGAAGACAACTGAGTGTATTTGACTGTATGAAGAAAAACATTTATATTAAACCTCAAAATACACAGTAAACAAAGTATTTCAGATGCCTGCAGAGTTCCTCTTGTCAATGTGGGGATTGTGACTGCAGCTTACCCTTTACATTAAGCTTTAATTATGGTTAGAGATAAATGTGTTTCTCACAAGGCCTTCTCATGAAAGAAAAAAAAACATCCCTTCATATTTTTTATTCTACATTTAATATGATGAAAACAAGGCCCTGTACAATCCACCTTTGCAGTGAGTACAATAATTATTTTACAATTTGTACACATTAGAACATGGTGCTAGACTGGTTCCAGCTGTTCAAAATGCAGTCGAGAATGGGGAAAAAAATAATAATAATAAAAAAAACAACTCTTTGAAACCAGCACGAGGAACTTTTCATTTGAAGAGAGAAGATAGTTTTTTTGGCCAATCACACAGCAGGCCTGAAGTGAAAAATGTGTCACGATAGACCAAAGACCATCTATGGAGCTTTTATGTGCATCTTATACCCCTGATTGATCCGTTAGATAAAAGCATGCTGTGAAGCTACAGCTCCTGATCTCTCCAACCACTAGTACAGACCTGGCCAACATATTGTATCTGACAATGGCATTAAATACTTCAGCTATGTGAGGTGCACTTAATTCATTTAAGTCATTAAAACAACCTCAAAAACAGACATATCTGCAACATAAATTAAGCACTCATGTTTTCTCAAGTACTCAAAATGTATTTCACTGCCGTTGTAAACTAGGCCTGTACCAGTTAACACTTTGTCCTCTTATTTAAATTTAAAATCCTCTGGGAGGAAAAAAAAAGGGCCAAGAGTGTCTGTCAACCTGTACAGCCATCATTGTGCCACAAAACACAAACATAACACACTGACATCAACATTTAAAACGGGGAGTGAATTCAAATGTTTTCTTGGTCTCCACGTAGCCCCATGTTTGTTTCGTAACATGTTTACGTTCGTTCTCCCGTTCTGAGATCAGTACGCAGCTAATTGGCAAACAGGCCCACGCAGTTCTCTCCAAAGGCCACGAGAAACATGATTTTGTACAAAACTAGATCCACCCCTGTCTTTTCCCTTAGCAGAAGAAATCTAATATTGCTAGAAAACTTCTCCGTCTTTTGCATGATTTTTTTTTTTATTACACATTTTTATGGAAGAAAAGTAAAGCTTCCCAGTGTTTCCCAGAATCAATGATGAAAGCACTTCCAAGTTCTTTTAAACGCATAGCAGTCCACAGAAAACAAGGCTCGCATGTTTTTGTCAACTCGATGTTAGCCTCCACTGAATTCACTTGTTTTACGCTACGTAAGTGTACACTTTGCGGTCCTCCGGTGTTCGTGCCAAATATTCCCTCTCAATGAGTCCTTCAATGCGCTTCTTGATGACTACAGGACTAGGGAGGAATCGTGCTCGCAACTGCTGCGTGACCTGTGGAGAGATCAAACACAGTAACAATCAGTACACTATGATCATCTTATTTCACATCTTTTGCTTTCATTGTCTGTTCATTTGCTATACTGCATGAATATTTGTGATGTCAAAACTCCCTTTATTAAATGCCTAATCTAAAATCCTAACAACTAGTTCAGGTGACTGACCTCTGCTACTAGGATATTGTGCTGCATCTTCTTTCTGGACTTCATGATGCGAACAATGGCAGCTTCAATCTCATGCTTCCTGTCGTCGTCCACTTTCTGCCGTGTCTCCTTCCTCTCTGGGTCCGACTCCCCCTGTTTAGCAGCCACTGGGAGGTGTGCAACAACAACAGCAGCATGAAAAATAATGTAAAAGAGTATAAGTAAAGAAATGCATGTACTTTCTGTTGAGTAAGTGCTTTGAACAATTAATTGTACCTGTCTGGATCTTGACACGGTGCAGTTTGGAGGTAAACTGGTCATTGACTGTAAACACGTGGCCGTTCTCAATCTCCTTGGACTTGGGCTCCTTAGTGAGAACTCTCTGAGTGGGCTTCCCACAGGCCAACGACTGCAACGCTCGCACCAGCTCCCTCTCTGGGATATCCGTCTCTTGCTGGATCTCCTACATGGTGGATAGATCAAGAGATTAAGTGTGTGTAAAAGACACACAGAGTCACGTATCTTGAATTTATATTAAAAATGCAGACAGACGTTTGTGCACAAAGTACAATTATTACAGAAGGAAAATAATCTATGTCTAATCTAGGTCTATGAGTAAGCACTTGGCGATGGCAGCATGGAAAAACTCCCCTTTAACAGGAAAAAACCTCAAATAGAACCGGGCTCTATGTGGGCGGGCGATACAGTAGAAACCGTTACATACTGTGTCATTGTGAAGTTACATTCAATTCTGTACCTCAAAGACGGACTTCTCTCTGTTGTTGAAAAGCATGAGGATGGTCATCTGGAAGGTGGAGACCTGCAAAATGTGCTTCCTGGTGTTGGAGCCCGTTACCTGGGCGCCACCCACTCCGACCTCTGACCCATCCTCCTGTTGATGTGTTGGGACCCAAGATTAAAACGTGAAAATTAATGTGATGGTGCACTGCAGACGGTAACACACAGACACAAGGAACTAACAAAACGTTGATAATGTGTAAGACTGAAAATGCACTTTTGACAATGCATATTAACCTTGTGATTTTCCATTGCACATTTGAAACTTTAAGTTATACGTTCATAAATTCTTAATAAAACAAACTGTTCTACGGCAGCAATGGTGCACACAGTAAAAACGATCTTAAATGTGTTGGTTTATACTTTAAAAGGTGGCACTTACCTTTTTGATGGGACCGTAGAAGGTGGCGTTTAGATCTGCAGAGCCCATATGGTGCTGCAGTGTGAGTTGTCTGCCACTGTGCTTGCCAAGATAAAACCTACAAGCAGAGTGCCATTGCATTAGGTTAATATTTAAGAACAGCCAACGTGACGTTCTGGAGAGGCTCTGGAAGAATCAAATACCTTGTTTATACAACATGAATTTAAAAATATATAAAAAGCCTTATAGGTTGGAAGTTGACCTCTGTGTGTGTCAGCTTCCAAATCCTGTTGTGCTTTAGACCTAAATCTCTCATTTAGATAAACACAGATGCATTTTTGAACCAATATTTGGACTGAAACCAAAGTGCAGCTATAAAACCACACACACACACACACACACACACACACACACACACACACACACACACACACACACACACACACACACACACACACACACACACACACACACACACACACACACACACACACACACACACACACACACACACACACACACACACACACACACAAACGCACACACACACACAAACGCACACACACACTAAACTTGTGAACAGCAGACAAACCTTCTAAAGACTTCAAATGCATGTCGTGGTGAGGGAGGGATGTTACACTTGGGTGTTGCCGATTGTGTTGGCCAGTAACCAGTAGTCAAGACTCTCACAGTGAGATCAACTCCTCCAAGTGACACCTGAAGTTAGAAAAGACACCAGACACACAGTCAGGATTCACACTACACCCTGCTGATGTAATTATGCTCGCTGGGATTGTACAACGATTTTTATCAACGGTGCAATTAGAAGTTTAGAAGCAGATTTTTTTTTTTACTTAATGAGACAGAAAATAACAGGAGACAATTGACACAAATGAGGTTTTCTCTGTTTATCTGGAAGTGATCACTGCGTTACATCTATGCAAATTCAAACTCTATTAACTTCATTTCAAAGGGCTTTTCAACTCAATTTAGTTGTCTGCCATGACAACTAAATTGAGTAATAATGGTGGAAATAGTGACAGAAACATGGCACCATGTATTCCCAGGATATGGGTAGTTAGGTGCATAATTACATTTATGTAACTGAGTAACGTAACAATGCTCAGTCAGTCAAGCAGGCGGGTGCTGATTACAGATAGCAAGTGGGCTCATTATTTTGACAGAATGAGTTGAGTGGTGTGATGTGTCTTCTCACCCCAGTTGTCTGTAAATGTTGTCTAAACTCATCCATAGTGGTGTTGGAGATGCTCATATCCCGGAACATGCCCTCCAGTTTAGAGGTGAACTGACAACCGCACTCAGTCTGAGCGAAGAAGACCAGAAGGATTCAATTCTTAAATTACAGTAACACTATCACACTGATTATATCAACAATATATAAAATTACATCAAAATACTTTTCTCATGAGAAAAAAGCTAGATTTAAAATAATTTGGGTTTAAAAACTAGTTCTTGTGTAAAGGGTGAATGGTTTTCACTCAAAGCAAAAATTTCATCCTTATACCACTTGGTTATATCACACTCGTTCTCACCTTGAGCTTTGAGATCATGTTCTTCTCCGAGTCATCAGACACACTCTTGTTGGTGAGCAGCCTGCGAGCGAGGTGCTGCTTGTAATACCTCTCAAACACATCCTTCTCCTGCATGAAGCGGAACAGCACCATGGCCTTGTCCAGTATAGACTCCACCTCCTGCTCTGTCAGCTGGACAACAATAACAAAATGACACTGGTTACATTGGACCGTCATAATAAGGTGACATGTGGTTTGGCCTTAAAAAAAACAGTTTTATATGTTGCAGTGTGGTAATAAATCCTTAATAAGCAGGTCAGTGATATCTCTCAGTGTGTCCTAAAATAAGTGAATACAGATCCAGGAGAGAACGTACCCCTTTGACTCCTTTCTTCAGCTTGTCATCAATGAAGAGTGAGAGGTACTCAGGCGAGCGAGAATTGAGATTAAGGAAATACTCAAAGTCGCCAGCAATAGTTTGTTTGAAGAGCCGGTCGTTATTAAAAGATTCCTGGAGGAAACGGTCGAAACGGGACTTCAGGTCCAGCAAACCCTGTGGGAAGGAGACAGAAGAGAGAGACAATATTGATTGGGGATAACAGAGCAGTGGCTTAGTTAGCAGTAGCATAACACAGTAATTACAGCTTTAATAAGAGTGACAGCAAAGAAGAGCAAATCTCTTTGGAAAACGCTGTTGTGACGCTGCTGTCTGTTAGAGGGAGACTAGAAGAATTCACGTGACTGCGTGGAAACACTGAAAGGACAGTCTGCTGTAGAGCCATCGTCTCACCTGGATGTAGTCGACGGGATTCTTTCCTTCTCCCTCCTCTGACACAAGAGCCTTGCCTTGCTCCCGCAAGTATGAGCTCATACACTCGCACATGGTCTTCAGCCCATTGGGAACCCGACTAAACAGCTTGTACATACACGCCAAATCTGTAATTGGACATGCATGAATGCACGTGTGCGAATACACAAAATCAATTTCTGCTGACTGAAAAAGACTGAGCAGCAGAGATCTACTGCAACAGAGGTTTATTTGTGCAGAGAGAATTTAGAGTGAAATGAAGCTAAAACACTTCAGTCCTTCACAAAAAAAACCCAACTTATTTTATTGGTTGTGACATGAGCAAAGGGAAAACATTGTCCCCATTATTGTGACTGATACAGTGAAACATTTCTACTCTAAGTGACAGTATTAAAGAGAGTTGGAGATTTAGATTATTATACTTTGTAGAGCAAAGCACAAACTTTCATTGTAGCCTCTTAGGATGTAATTGATGTGAATCGCTAACAGCGACACTGAAATTGTCAATCACAAATGACTGAGCGCTTACCGTCTGTCTTGCCGTTCTTGAGCATGTGGACCAGACCAGAGTTCTCCATCTCTACGATGGTCTTCATGTGTTTGGAGATGAGCTCCCTTTCCACCACCTTGACAATGGGCTCCTCTGTGGATTTATCCAGGCAGTGCATCACTCGCTCAATCTCCTCATTAATCCTGGCTTCAACCTTTTTTATGTACACGCTGGCACTGTTTTCTGCAAGGAACTTTTGGCTCTCCATCTGAGAGAAAAAAAGAAATAATTGTGAGCTGCAAATGACAAATGAATGCATGTTTGGGACTTGATGGATCAAGTAATTTTAGGGATAAACTTATAGCATAAGTGTACTTGAGAAAATTATGCGTTATATTATTGTTATATATTATCTCTTCAATAAACACCAGGAATGGAAAAAATAAAATTAGGCTATAAAAATAAATCATTTCACATTAGAAACATGTTTTTATGCAGCATTCACAATATAACTTGCAAGTCCTATATAAAGATGTTTAGGGAATCATCTGTGTTTCCACAGTATTTTAATATTTAACAGGGATCCACATAAACAAAACAATAAGGGAGAAAAACATTTCACAAACCTGGAAAAATTCTGCAGACATTTCTAAGAAAGGTGCCTCAAAGTCTTCTTCATAAACAGATCTCCCTTCAAGGCCGAGGATCATTAACATTTGGCAGGCGTTTCTGATGGCACCTCTGATGGAGAGAGAATGCATACAAACAAATCAAGAAAATCAGTGACAAATAATAAAGTATTTAGGCTTTAAGGCTGACAGATATTCAAAGCCAGTTAACTGTATCACAAACCCCCCCAAACCACAGTACATTAGCCTTGGAAAATGTTTTTAAATGTCAAGAGGCTTTGTCTAAATTAACATCCCAGTAGGTGTAATTGCACCAGATGTACTTGACAGCTCTTTGATTGTTTATGCCAAGCATGCACCCCCTGTCCACCTCTGATGACAAATGATGATAAAACACTCCCATTAATTATTCAGTTAAATAAAAGGATGTGAATATTGTTTTCATCCCAACTGATGTGCAACTGAAATTATCTTGTTAAATTAAATTATCAACTGTATTATTATCTGTATCTTCAATATCAAGTGCTGGTAAATTAGATCATGTCATGTAATCAATCCTGTCTGTGTTTCTTTGGCTACCTGTCCACCACCTCCCCTTTCCTTTCACGCGCTATCATGTCTAGCAGGGTTTGTCGTAGGTGGTCTCTGATGCAGCCGTAGCGAACAACTTGATCCCTGAAGATTATGAGACCCAAGTTGTAGACATTCTCTACATTATTCTGCTGAACATACACCCGGTCCTGTGGGAGAAAACAAACAAGCACATACCAACGAAGAAGAGGTGTTAATGTATGTATATATATATATAAATATTTAATAAGAACGCATGTGGATAATAAGTACCTGAAGTGCTTGCACAAAGTAAGATAAAGATCAGTATTCACTTTTATAGTTCTGTTGTGTTCTTCCCACTGATGTGTGCTATCATTTAGTGATGTTAAGACAGTTTCAAGGTGTTCAATGAGGATCTTGGGAAACATCAGCTGCTCACCATGTACATCAAGATGTCTCTGATCATCACCATCGCTGTCTGATGGTCATTCCATGCCTGATTTAGAGTTTGAAGGAAGTTATTGTTTAGAGAGTTGAGGACATCTTCTCGTACCTTTGGGAAAGAGACAAACATAGATGCATGAGGTGGGTATATTACAGCATGTTCTGCTGTGTTAGTGACACCTGACAAAATAAATACCATAAGGTAAGAACTAACTTTGTAATTTCTTGCTTTTGTAGTCTTTTAATCTGACTATTATTCCTTTGCCTTTTCTCTACTAGTCAGGCATACAGCAGCTTGATAATAGTCACACTGCAGTGTGACTCAGCACTGTAAACCTAAAATCTCTGTAGAGTAGATTCTTAAGGGCACACTGACCTCCTTGTTATTCTCTCTCTGTAAAGAAATGATGAATTATCACTTGTGTTCCTGCTGTTACATGAGATCAACCTCCACAGACGCACTAACTGCTTCTTCACATCCAGATAAAAAGTTGTAGTGCAAGGAGGAAGTAAATGCAGAAATCTGACTTTAAATTATGACTTCAAAATATGTGCACACTCACGGGTTACTCATAAAAGTAATTATGAGGCTGGCCACTAGTATTACTTATTGCCTGAAGCAGCTTTTATGTTTCTCAGTTTCTCAATTCTAAAATGATATCCAGAAGGACGTGAGGCATCACTGTTTGAACAGTGTGGAGAAATGTTAAAACCAGATGAAGGAATGTTGTTTAAATATTACACAAAACGCAAGAAAAATACATGAGGGCAAGAAAGCATTACAATGAACAGTACCACAGACTGTAAATAGGAGGTTAGTAGTACTTCTTTTGATTTCTGACTAGAGATGATTGAGTCAAATGACTCAAAATGTTGCTGCCATGTTTGGATAGAAGCAGTAGAGCTGGTAAGACGTGATTACAACCTGCTCCAGACTAAACTAACTATTATTCTAAAAGACAGACGAAATGTCTGATGCAAGTTCATTTTGATTATGTGTTAATTAAATCAAATTTGTTGATTTTTAAGCAGCATGCCGCGATATCTGGATCATTATTAGATCATAAAAACACACCCAGGTGTCAGTTCTCTCGTCACCTTGACATCCCCCGACTGCTAATTTACTACGTCTGCCAAGTTGAGAATGTGCATTTAATTAAGCTGTAAAACCATCTGGCTGGCAGAAATATTGCTCACTGGTATCTGTACGTTTCACTACAGATATCATGACCAAACTAAATTTAACTATTATGTGCAAAACAAAACACGAGTGACAGTTTAAGAAATTCACTGATGATTTCTCAAACGTATTAAAAAGGAATTCAGAAACAAATTAACCTCATAGTTACAGGATCAGCATTGGATTTCCATCTCTTGTGCAAGTAGTTTTTAAAACAAGCAAAATAATTCACTTATCACTTATATTATTATTCACTCATCAAATCACTTATTTGTCATTTCTATTCATTTGCAGTGGATTTCTTCAGTTAAAGAAAAATCCAATTTTAGCAAAAAAAACAAAACATCATCATCCCATCATTGATGAGGTTTCTCATTAATGGAACATCTCATGTTTTCTTTGTTTTACAAGAATCACACACACAGGTCAAACACACAAATATGAAGTGTATGACAGATTCTGCTGAGCACCAATATGGCTTCTGAAAAATATTTTGCTATGACTGGTAATGGGAGAGGGGCGTAAAAAGGCCAGATTTTTTTTTTGAAGATGAGCTTCTCTTAAACGTATGTAACTGTAATTATCTTTTACACACTTGAGTTAATACACCAAAAACAGGAGCACAAAGCAAAAGCTATAATTCATTCTCCAGACAATCTGTCATCACTTGACTTTGAGTGTCTGCTAAATTAAGAAGAAAACTATGCTGTGTGTTAGAAAGAAAAACCACTTCACTTGCTTGATGATATTTCATGGTTTAAGAGTTGCACATATCTACTAAAGGTGTAATTACCTTGTCATGAATGCAAAAAATCTGAATAATCTAGTCTTGTCAAAAAACACTTTAATGTTCTGCATCTGAGTTGATCTTACTTTGATTATAAGGTGTTCAGTGACGACTTCCCGCAGGCCTGTGTAGAGCTTCTCTCCGTGTTTGTGGAGCACCATCGTGTAAGCGTTCCTGTATAGCTCCTCGAAGCTCAGCCCACTGTTGTTCTTCCTCTGAATCTCCTGGATGGCATTCTTTAGAAGGTCCCAGATGTTGTTGACATACTTCTCATCCATCGTCATCTGCAAAAGGCAGCCGGTGATCGATTAAAGTAACAGCTCTTCTAGTGTTTTACCCCTTACAGGTCACCCTCCTCTGCTGACTAACAGCTTTACTCACATCCGTGAGCCACGACATTTGCCAGGAAGTGGACTTCGTCGTAAGTTTGTTATGAGCTGCAATGCAACATATACTTCAAAGTATAGATGGATAGGGTATTCCCTTTGAGGATTCTTCCTGACTAAGAGCAGGTGTCTTACTAAGCCCGAGAGAAAAAGAAATCTGGGGAACTAGAGACAACTAATCAATCCATCAGTTTCTCTCTAAATGTCAGAAAATGGTTAAAAGTCCAAGATGACTTCTTTGAATGTGTTGTTTTGTCTGACCAACAAACCCCATTGATCTTGGAACTATCGATTAATGCAAACTCACACGTTTAAAAGGACCGAACTGTACCAGAGCACTGGCTGTTTTCCCATAAGAATTTATTTAAAAACAGAAACAGCTCCAATACTACTGGATACTGAGCATTAAGTTTCCTTTAATCACAACAGTGTTGTGTGAGGCTACTGACACCTTTCAGCTTGTCTAGACAAACAGATGTATTTTGATATCTGTGTTGCGCTGTATCTCTATCACTGGTAAAATAATACAGATCATATTGGTATGTTTATTTTATCAGGCTGAACGACATTGGACAAAATTAAATATTGCAATATTTTTGACCAAACAAAAACAAAAGCAATCAAGTCGTCACTGTTTACATTGAAACCTTCTGTAAGGCAACGTTTGTAAGATTTCAAATGCAATTTAAACGCTGGTCAACTTAATTTGCACAATGTGGTTGGTAAATTTGTTTTGTCATGTTTTTTTGCTGCACAGCATTCTTGACGGCTTCCCAGTAGACAAAGTCATGTTGGCCCAAAGGAGAAAACTTAATATATGCCTCCCCTAGTGAGGAGGAACAGTGCCTGCTCCTTTTCAGCAGACAAGTCCAAACACATGTATGTGGAGCAGATGAGCTGCTCCACATACATGTGTCTGTCAGGACTGGGCCACATTCAACAGGCTCCTCTGTGCATTAACACCAGGTAACTACTATGTGGCCACTGTCACACAACTTGAAATCCAACTATCCACAGACTATTAGCTAGACAAATATCTGGATAATGCACAGTCTCACTCAGACGGTCACATACAGGCTGGAAATCAATTTTTATGCAGAATGAGGTCAGTTCATAAACGAGGTCTTTCAATGACTTGCAGACAAAGAGAGTGTCAGGTGGACCACAACTTTAACTCTGAAATAACGACAGAAATACGACTTTAGATCCACCATTAATATATTCACTCATACAAACCCAGAACTAGGTTAGCTGGTTTGTTATTTGTTAGCATCCGTATGCAGCTGTGGTCACGTCGCTGTTGTTTTTTTTTGCATGCATGCATGCAGTTGGACATCTACCTGTGACGTTTCAGTGCACAAAGCCACGTTAGAGCTAAGACACAAAGACTTTTTTTCTTAATAAAGAAAGTCAAATCGAGTCAAAACAACAAGTGTCAAGAGTCTGGGCTAATGTTAGCGCCGGCTGTGTCGACAGATGCAGTCAGAAAGCTAACGTTAGGACTTAAAGGTAAAAGATGGTTGATTAAACTTCTCACTGAGCTGGTGATATTTACAAAGAAGCCTCCTGACCGACCAACCAAGGCTGGGACAACAGGACATAACAGGACATGTGTTTACTGACAGCCAAGTCATGTCTGCTAGCATGTAGCCAGCAGCCCAGACCACGGTGATCGAGTCACCGCCAGGCCGGCAGGCAGAGCTCCTGCTGCGGCTTGCACTTACAGGAAAGGCCCGTATCCTCATTTTGGTGTCCTTCTTGGTGCCGCCTTTGCTGAGATTGGACATGGTTGCCTCGTCCGTGGGCTCTGTTATTCACATGAAAGTGTTCTCCAGGGAGGGACGGGGATGACTACTGGTTGATGGAGCAGTCCGACGAGCTTTCACTCGACCTCGTAGCTCCGCGTCCCGGCACCGCAAGTTTATTGTTGACAGCCAAAAACGCCAATTTCGATATTTCTTCATACAGCAATGGCGGACTACCTGCAGTTCCCACTGCGCAGAGCTCACGCACTCCAACTCACGCGAGAGATCAATAATTAAGGAACATTTTTCTTAACTTTACTTGCACCTGTAGGATGATGAAGATGATCCACACACGTTACAGTTAAACAGAGCTTGATATATGGAACATTTAGGTAATTGTTTAATTTAATTGCATTAAGTAGTTTACGGTAATTTTTACGGTAATTCTGCTGCTTTTTGGTCTCACTGTAACCATTTCTGGCTATTAAAAGATCCCATTCAAATGTGTTTTCAGTGTATGCACATTAATTTTGTGCAAAAATGCATTTAGTATGTGAAGCTTATATGTAGCTTCATCAGTCTGAGTCATATCAAGTGGATATCTGACACATTTACAGTCTGTTTAGCATCAGATTCCCTCTGTGGTGGAAGCTTAGTTAAAAAAAGAGACTTTGGCACAACAAAGACTGTAATGTTGAAAGATATCTACTTGATATGAACAACTGAAGCTTCATATTATCTTCAGATAAACTTTTAAATCTATTTTTGCACAGAAGAAGGACTGTGAATTATGGCCATCCATCACTTACATTATAAATGCATTATGGCATTAAGGCATCTTCTACTGTCCAGTATGCACAGAAGGAACGATTGATGGCACTTGACTGTTGTTTTAAGGCAGACTTGAAAATATGTGAACTCATCCTTTAAGTAAAATAAGTAATACCACAATTTTAAAATACACGATTACACGTAAAAGTACAGCCCCTTTTAGGGTATTTTGATAATGGTAATATTATTATCAGTATTATTGAAGCTTTAACATATAAGCAGCATGTTAAGGTTGTAGCTGGAGGAGGATCAGCTAATTTAAACACATAACTAGTACTAATGTAACATATTTATAAGTAGATCATATGTTTTCTGTACATGTGACATCATTGCACGTCTGTCCGTCCTGGGAGAGGGATCCCTCCTCTGTGGCTCTTCCTGAGGTTTCTTCCACCTTTTTCCCTGTTAAAAGGTTTTTTGGTGGGCAAGTTTTTCCTCACTCGAATCGAGGGTCTAAGGACAGAGGGTGTCACTCCCTGTACAGATTGTAAAGCCCTCTGAGACAAATGTATTTTGTGATTTTGGGCTATATAAATAAAATTTGATTTGATTTGATTTGATGTTTTATGTGTTAAAATGTATCTGCAAAGTAACAACTAATACAACTGTATATAATAAATAAATAAATAAATAAATAAATAAATAAATAAATAAATAAATAAATAAATAAATAAATAAATAAATAAATAAATAAATAATTAATTGGAGTGGGCTAAAGTGATTTTCTCTGAAATAATAATAATTATTTTAACCTACTCTGTTGTTAAAGTAACATAAAATGGAAGTAATGAAGTAAAGTACAAGTACCTCAAAACTTAATTTTTACTTGAGCAAAGTCATTTTTATTCTTTTTGTGTGCTTGCTCAATCTGTGCATATTGTATCGTCATTCTTCCCCTAAATTAAAGACTTTTAATTTTTAATTACTTTTTCAACTGTAATAAGATAATTTGCTGGTGTAAAGTCCACCTCCACAATTTACTTTATGTTATGTTATTAGTTTGCTTTTGTTCCAAGTTAATTCAAATAGATGTGACTCTATTGGTATGGTGCTGTGACATGATGTCTAAGTGTTCAGCTGCAGCTTTTGGCGCATAAGGACTTTGTAATGGGATGTCTGGGGGTGTTTTTAGTGATGCAATATGCAGACCTTAAAGAATTATCTATACTTTTGACTTCCTCTACTCAAATTCATAATTCAAATTTTACTTCCACATATAATTCCTTGGTTCTCTTACAAACTGGAACATCATTTTAAGTGGGATGTTGGATTTGATGCTTTTAATTGCAATAGATACTGTGGCTTTCCCAACTTTGAATTTTCCACCCACAACACTGTAATATACTTTGTTATCCACAAAATTTATCCAAATTTCTGTGAATAGTCGTCATTTTAAACACAATATCAACTTAAGAATTTTCCAAAAATGTTTTCAGTTAAATTAAATCATTCAACAGTGAGTTGGTTTCTGGAGCTCTAGGCAAAATATAATGTGGGCATGCCTTCACTGGAGCCTCATCCGAATAAAGGCAATGCATTATAATGAAATACGTGTCACCTGATCTAAATACACCGCTAGCTGTTTCTAGGCAACCAAATAACATTTCATGGTGCGTTTTCCACATTTGGTGTGTGGTGTACATTTAGAGAAAGCAATGAAAGACGCCTTTCACCAGATTTATTCAAAGAAAGAAAAAAAAGAAATCAAAATTTCATCCATTTGTCTTCTTCTCAAAAATGTCCTTGTTCATTATATCAGAAAAAGAACAAGACCACCAGCACTCAGAACTCAACAAAACAAATAATTAACAGATGACTGGGTTTAGTCCTCAGTATAAGCATTATTTATACATTTCAGATTGATTTGGATTCTTATTTGTGGTAGTGTGTTATATGTATATCCTAAATATACATATGGTTTCCTTTCACCCCCCTCTTTAAAAGTTTAAGCTTGGAGTTGTTCAAAAATGGCATGAAAAAAAAAGAACAGGCTGCAACCACTTTAAATACATTACAGAACTAAAATACTTCCCATTGTAATAACGACAGACAACCAACTAACATTTTCTTTGATATTTACAGCAATTATATTTTTGCCACTTTTTAATAATTATGTCACAGGTGATCTTTACAATGACATTACATCACAGGTTAGAGTCCTGCTGCTCTGTGATGATGGGAAATACATTGGGTTCGTACTTCATGGATAAGCCACAATTTCAGTACTGGTGGTGAAGTTTTTTATGAAGACAAGGGGTGCCTTTTTCACTTTGCAGCTTGGCCAGGAAGTAGAAAATGTTTGCTTGGCACACATAGCCCTGACTTTCTAAAACAAACATAAAGGGACAGATACACACTCAGAATAGAAAACTGTCCTAGGTCTGGACTCTCAGCAACATTTTAGGATTAGTCCACTGATTTCTTTCAGTGGTAACATCACAATCTAACCCTTAAATGCCTTTGGGACTTCAGACCTGAAGTAATAATTTAACAACTGGCATAGGTATTTACATAGGAATCTATGCAACAACACGGAGGCTGACACTTCATATTGCACATGAAAAAGGCAGGTACATATGTAATAGTGACTTAAAAACAACAGAAATGGGAAACTACGTGTGAGAGAAACAGCTTTTGTGAAAGAGAGAGAGAGACGCTCTTTTACAAACACATCTCTGTTTACAGTAGAAAGTATTCAGACCAAGGCAGATCAACTGATTTCATCCAATCGTGGTGATGCACATCCCAATGTAGGTAACACATACAGCAATCCACTTTGCCAGCCAATTAACCTTCCTCTCTAATGCACCCCTATGAGATGCTTTCAAAGTAAGCATCTCATATATTTTTAAATCGTCTGATTGCAATATTGTTGCTTTCATCTACCTTCACTGTCATCATCAGGGCTGCATAAGAGGGCAAATGATTGAAGAAACTCTAGCAGATCACTTGAGGTTTGTTTCTTTGGTGTACCCAGCTTTGCAAAGACTGGTTATACCAAACATTTGTCCCTTGATCTTAATCCAACTGCCTACACTCTGTTCTCTCTCTCTATGTTATCTACACACCCACACATGCATCCACTCATTCGCTCACTAACTCTCCTCCATCCACATACAGCCCACGTACAGTTTTATCCACTACAGAAGTTTAGCATCATTTAACTATTTAGTGGTTATCTTACACTAACAGTGCAGCATTTCCTATTTAGACAAAGTAAAACTGAGTATGGCATATTGTAACACAAATCCCCACAGTCCCAAAATGAGGCACAATCTGAGAGCTGAGAACTTCACACTAACATTTCCTTTGGGACACAACAACTGTTGATGCTTTCATTAAAGAGTCATTCCTATGATGGCTACATCTTAAGTTCCTTTTTTAAAAATTATTTCTGGGTGCAGTTAGAACTAACAAAAATTGTGCCTGCCTGCAATGTCCACTGGTGGCTGTATAGATAACTTAAAACTAGTAAGGAGTGAAAAGACGTGACATCTGAGGTCTTCACATAGGTATTTCACAAATATACATCTTCTGAGCATGGTGATCATTCAGTCAACACATTGATACTCAAACTATGTCTATAACAAATATACAACATACATACTAAACAGACTCTTGATTTCAATTTTCATATATTAAAAGCTCTAAGAAAGGCAGCAAAGATGCGCAATAAGGCAGATCCATATGACACACTCAATGACACACTCCATATAACACGCTCTACTCTGGCACATTAATACAACAAATGAGATGGATCTTTTAAAGGGCTTCGGTTGCTCTCTATCTAAAGTGGTGTTATGAGAAAATCAATAAACCTATTAAAAGTAAGATTGAAAATTGCAAGGGGTGGCAGGAAAAAATGAATTGGTTTTACGTCGTGAGTGGGCTAGATACACAAGGTGTTTGTTTTTAATGTTTTCTGCATGGAGTGGGGTGTTATGGCCAGGGATCAGTGACTGTCATTGATTAGTGATTGTCAAATTGTTCCTTAAATCCCCCCAAATGAGGAAAAGTGAATTGATTCACATGAGGGTTAAAATGTTCTCTAAATAAATGAACAAAACTCTCGCATGTAAAACTTCATGGTCATGGATTAATTAAATATACTTTGAAGAGCTGAATACAAAAATCTTTTCTGATGGTATAAAAATGGACTGCATTGATTTGTTATCCATGGAGAAATCAACACTGACACAGATAAAAGGGATAATACATGAGGTGTCCATATAGCATGCATTCATAAGCATCAGGTGAGGGACTATGGCAGCTGTTGTGAACAAAGCTAAGCCATTTAAATCAATGAGCTATTATGAAACATTTCACTGAAAGTAGCCTATAGCACTTATCTCACTGTTACATGTTGAAGTAGTCTTTTTCCATAAGAATGAATAGTATTTTTTTTCCTGTCTTGTGTGTCTTAAAACAATGTGCATGTACATATTGTGTGTCAGTGTGTGTGTGTTTTTACAATCTTAATCAGTGTTAGTACTGGATGTATGAACTTGTGACTCGTGGTAAAAACTTATTTTTCCAGTGTAGCTGCTGAAAAAGATAAAGTCACCACCTTCTGCTTTCCTGCAACATGTAGCATCTAATCACTGAACCGGCTCAGATGGATCCACTCGTTTCAAATCACTTGTCGGATTCAATCAGTTTGAAACTTTGTCCTGTCCGTTCTGCATGGCTGCTAAGCATCTAAGTGATTGACAGCAGAGAGACCCCTCCCTCTTAGGTTGCTAAAAAGGTATCCTCAGCCTCTTATTGGACCACTGAGAACTTCAGGAACCGTTGACATGCCGCCGTTGTCACTGACCCCTTCCTCCTTCAGCATCGTCAAGACAACCATTGAGGCAGTGGTCGTCACTCCCGAAAGCGCCCTGCGACTGCAGTAGCTCATATTCCTGGTCCAGGAAGTCTAGGCTGTTGTTGCTAGGCAACCCCCGGATGGTGAACTTGTGGGACACTTTGGTCCACTGCTCTCGATTTGCCGCCACTCTCTCATACAGCTCAGTGGCCCCAGGAAACAGTTCAGATAGCAGCCTGACAGAAGAGGGAAGTGGTGGCACATGAATTAAAGATGACATGTGTTGATGTTATAGCATACTATATGAAAAGAGACTTCCACAGGATTATTTGGAGAATTAAATATAAAAGTGTAAATATAAATTTCATTATTATTATTATGACATTTATTTGACTGCAATGTCTTGCATGTCTTATTTTCAAGTATGTTTTATAGTCTCTACTTTTGACACAGCAGAAAAAGACATATTATCACATTACAACATCAACATCATTATGGTGAACGTGTTAGAAGACAGAAAAACATCCAGCACTAATGAATGTGACACAAATGTGAGTCATTCACTCCTTTTTGCTCTGTTTCACTCTCTCTGCCAACTCTGTGGGAAATTTCTGTCTCTTTATCTGCTAAATACTCCAGCTGGTGACAGATTTTGTCTGTCTGCCAATTGGTGCTGTTAAGATGTAGTGTATCAGAGCTGGAAACAGCAGCCTGCTGCCACTGGAAACAACGCTGATGAGAGCGGTGAAACTGAATCAAAACAGTAAAGTTGCAGTTGCAGAGCTGGGTGGTAATTCTCTGTGGGTTTCACACTACATCAGATTATTAGTTATTTGACCCATTGTTTATATAAAAATATTGTCTGAATAATTAAAAGGTCTACATGTTTGTGAGATTCCTTGAATATATTCACTTTGTGCACAATATGCAAAATTAAATGTGTTTGTCTGTGTGTAATTCTTTTCATGTGGGGACCGATCACAGTCATAGTCACAAAGTGATCTGTGTTTAAAAGATCCAGAGTAGAGAGGGCGTGATGTATTAGCTTTTGGTACGCACTTGTAAATGGGCATGGCGATATGTTCCATGAAGCTGATCTGTAGCTCTGGGATGTATGCTTTCTCTCTGTCCATCATCTCACTGGGCCTGTTCCCCATGGCTTTTTCCTGCACACACACAATAGAGACAGACATGAGTCAGACATGAGACACAGACTTCAACCATTTCCTAAATAATTTCACGTCAGCTTGTGATGACACATACCAGATCTCCTTGAGAGAAGAACTCTTTATAAATCAGCTCCTGTTGACACATATAGATGGACATATGTTATTGTTCACATGGTTTCATATTCATTGTTACATTTATGTAATGTCGCAAATCACATGTAAAGTATAAAGCAACAAGCATTAAGATGGAAAACTGTCTAGTTAGAAGTTTGAATTTGAAAGTAATTCAACTCGAAAATAAAAACAATACAACCCACTAATCCTCAGGTTAGACACTGATGCCTCAACTGGGCATTGAAGTCAGAGTATATTATTATGTTATTGCCCATGTGTATTCTGACAAATGAAACTGAGACCTAATCAAGCCAGACACTGTACCATAACTTCCTCCCCTAAAATCAAAAGACATGTGTTTTCAGTTTTGGGAAGAAGGATTATATTGCATTTGCTGTAGGTATTTGGAGATTTAGGGTTTTGGATTAAGGACAAGGGTTAAGGGGTTTGGTATTGAAAAGGGGGCAGGCTAAGATTAAACATAATCCTGTAATAGAAGACAGTTCATAGAATATTGTGAAATATAGACTGAAAGGTTGTTTCCTATTGTACAGCCAAGGATGTAAATAAATCTCTATTGTCTAGAAATGGGTCAGTTTTACGGTATAGTCACTGGGAGCTCCTTAATCTTCAGGGATGTATTGCTGAGCTGCTGTAGCGTAGTGCTCTTTCTACTGCAGGTCAACTAACAGAAACTACAGTCCTGTAACCACATCATGTCAAACATTTATGATTTTGTTTTGACTCTTTAGAAGCAGATTTAAATATTTTGAGAAGAAACCACACCACCATAAATAAAACTATTGCTTTCACTACTATAACTTGTACCTCAGTCTCATTACAAAACTATTCATTTTTCCGTACAAAGGTAATTCTTATACCAACGTAGTACATTTGAATGATTTAATACAGTAGACTTGTAAAACTGTAGCACAAACCCCATATGAGTATGACCTATATGACTGTCTATGACTATAAGTGCTGTTACCGTCACACCCCAGTGTAACCCTGATATTCTTTAATGTGGTTGTAAGTCTTTTTAAGTCTTCATATATTTGAACTGACAGCAATCTTGCGTGTGGTCTTCCAGCCTTTGGTTTGGTCTGACAGGTCACATGACGTCATCAACAAGCACAGCAGCATGGAGCGGTGGGTTCTGCTTTTTGGATTGTATCCGTCTGAAGCACACACACACGCACACACAAATTCATTTAAACACCGGCATTAAAAACTTCAGACTTTTGTGTTCTTATGCAAGATGTATATAATCATATGTGCTGATAGATACTGATCAAAAGTCATGGCCATGCCACAAGTGGTTGTTAGTACACAGGGAAGTTTGTGTATTTGGTAAAAGGAAATGATTTTTAATTGCATCTTGACATTTCCATTCAATGCTTGCTTCAACTATTTATGTCCATGATTTACAAGGTACACCGTCTGTGGTATGAAGCATTTGCTAACTAATTGAGAGGTTTTAATGTCCTTGAATCGCTTGAACAGTTGAAAATTGATTCCACTGAGGAGACATCCACACAGGATAATTTATAATTGGCTGCATTCAGGCGTAACAAACCACTGGCCAGGAGGTTACAGCCAATTATATTACATAAGAGTGCAGTAAACATCTAGAAAGCGGTAAATAATCCAATAAAAGTAGAGGATTATTATTATTCAGTAATAACTAGTGAAGGTTTAACCTCAGATCTCTTCTAAAGAAGTCTTGCTAGCTAAGAAGGAAAGACTGCACAGGAAATGGGTTGATAATTATACAGTCGACATATTTGTCAGCAATTATAAAGCCAGAGAATGGACACACACGATATGAGTTAACTTGTAATCAAGAAACATCATCCTTGACATGAGCTACTATATAAGATGATCCTTACATAGTAACTTGCTGCTACTGGTGTATGGGTGTGTGTGTGTGAGTGGGTAAATGAGAGGTAAATTGTAAAGCACTTGGAATAAAAAAAGCTATATAAATGTAGGAATTTTACCAAGAAACCGTGTTAAGGGTTGAGTCAAAAGCAAAAGTAGAGAGTGGTTAAGTAATGCGGCTGTGCATACTGAACTACTGGCACGTACCATCAGCCATCTTCTGCAAGTCCTTGAAAATGCGGAGGTGGTGAGCCAAGTCTGTAGCCAGAATGATGTCTCTCATCAAATCCAGCATGCGCTGGTAGTCCTAAGAAACAGCAGATAGCAGAATACAGTAAATAGAATTTACAAGGGAGACAGTATTAAGACATTTGTAATGTGTAAATGTCAGATTTTACATCTCACCTTCCTTGAGAACTTCTCAAAGATGTTGCAGCCTGAAGTGTTCAGAATGGCGATGGCCTGGGCAAAGTGATGTCTCTGTCGATGGTAAATGTACAAATACATTTAAAATGGGTGCTTCTAGAAGACTGTTGAGTCATGATGCAATGCAGAAAACACAGCAATAGATGACAAAATAGAAAATAGATGCCTCCCATTAGCTCAGCATTGCTACAAGGAATTTCACTTTGATTTTGACCACTAGGTGTCGTATTAGGACACAACAACTCACAGATAGAGAAGTTTATAAAGTACAAAGGCAGAAACCAATATAACCTGAAAAAAAAAATGTTTTCTCAGCCTACACAATTCATACTATAATATATGCATAAAGATTTATATAGGCAGAGATCCCCCATGTTGTTTGAAAACATGGTGAAAGCTTGGTGAGCTTTCCAACGAGCTCTTCTACATCGTGCGACGTGATGTAAGTGGTTGTGAGTTTACCTCCATCACAGATCCCTCTGAGCTGTAGAGAGCAGCCAGCACAGATTGCTGAAAATAGAAACAGACAGAGAGATGAAACACAATCCTTTTAGTGTACATGTTGTATTGATTTAAATGAAACAACATCCTTCAATGGAATATACTGTCTTCTATTTAACTGTACATGTCAGCTCTAATATGAACCTTCAACCAGCAGAACAAATGCATAAAGACAGTTGGCGTGTGTGTCATTTAGGTGCTGGAGGGTTATGCATGATTAGAGTGGAACAGAGCAACATGCTTCCAATCAAAATAACATCTCTTGTCTCACTGAGGCGAATCCACAGACGCAGAGATACAACGCTTGTCCCGACTCTTTGTTCTTACTGTTGTTCTCCATCCTGAGCATCGAAAAGTCAATTTTTTACTGTACAGTTTTAAAGGGCAGGTGCAGTGTTGCTCGACTCTACGTGTCCAGAGGGCTTAATGTTCTTATTCAATGCCATATTTTCTCTTTTCTCCCTCTGTATCATTCATGATGCTGCATCATCCACCGTGTTACAAAACAAAAGTATAATTGTGCTCTTACCGAGGCCACTTGGAAAGAATTGTTGGTGCCACGGTGGTCCAGATCATGGCACATACAGGAGACAAAGAGAGCTAAAATCTCTATATCCCTAAAACAAGAGAAGACAGTGGGCAAATAGGATAACATAACATTAACAATGCTAAGATTAGATTATTGAAGTCTTTCTAAGCGAAAGCAATGAAGCCTTCAGGATCAGAGTGTTGTATACTTACTCGAGGTAGTTGGACAGCCCTAGGTTTTTGTAGAGCAGGTAGCAGAAGTGTGAGACAGAGAAGGCGTGCATCCAGTTGTGGTAGGGAGGGTCCCTGTAGCCTTTCTTCACCATCAGACAGAACCTGTCACCAAGACAACAGTTTAATTATCGTCTACAACTCATATGTTGTATAAATATGTTGTGACATGTAGTCTAGATAAATAGATTAAATACAACACAACCCATCTGGGACAAGACAAAAGGAAATTTGAAAAAAAAATTCAACCTCAGAAGCACAATAGTGAAGCAGTTGACAATAAGACTGAATATTTACAGTGTGTTTAAAGTAATAAATAACAGGATTGGAGGGCACACACATACACGCAGGCGCTTATATTCAGTACATGAATTGATGGAGTTGTCAGACCTGGCAAGAGTGTGCAGGTCAATCTTGTATGTGTTGATGAAACCCATGTCTTCAAACATGCTGAGGATGCACTGCAGACACACACAACAGGGTCGGTTACATCAGTTATGTTTTTGTGTGTTGTTGTTTTTTTTGTCTCTTTCACTCTATTCTTACCATGGGCGTGGTGTCATCAGGCAGGGAGCGCGGTGTGTACGTGAATTCGGCAAAGCAGGGGTAGATCTCCTTCACAGGTTCAATGCCTGTCACCAGCAGCTTAGACACCTCTTCCTCTGAAACCTGCAAAATACACATACTGAATGATATTGAGTAAATAATATTGCCATTTCCATTAAATACAATACATCCGTGAGTGAGAATGATTGAGACTATGAAGAATATGGTTTTACCTTCATATGGTACTTCATCATTTCATTGGCCAGGTGGGATCTGAACTGAGCTTCATGGACTTTCTTGTAGAGCAGAGACTGCAGGAACAACACAATGTAAGTTAGAAACATGCACGTTACAGAGTATTTCAACTATTGTTGTCATAGATAAATGATACGTTATGAGATATGGTTCAGTTACAGCATCGCCAAGAAACATAGCCTTGAACAAAATCCATTATTTTCTGTTTTTTTCCTTTTGACTCTTGCAAAGATTGTTGTTGTGGACTGAAATTGCGTTTGATCTTTGGCACCCCAAGGAGATTGATTTTAAAGTGAGGTGAAATGTTCCATAACAACAGTTCCAGAAAATTGCAGCGTCCCAGCATCAGTCACAAACTTTGCCTCTTGCTTTTTTTCAGTCATCCAACTGAGCCTTTTTTTTTTTTTTTTTTGCAAAGATCTGCTTGGGTGCACACTTCTATATGTGTGTATGTTCATCTCATCTCAATATCAAATCCAAGATTCATGATTAACAAGTATACACTAATTTTCAGAGGTCTTACCCCATTATCACAGACTTGTGGTCACTGTACAAAACAATATAAGTCAAACTGAATGCTGTTTACATTTCAGTGCATGATGGAGTTCCTTTTTGCAACCCACAGCATATACCCAGAGTGAGCATTGATAAATAATGCATTTGGTCATGTTTAAATGATTGATGAGCTGCCCAGAAGGCAATTATTTTCCCAATCAAATATTTTTATAGTTTGTAGCTAAACCATCAAGTTTCTGCAGTCATTTAAAGGTCAGACTCCGCACAAGATGCTTAATATGAAGTTGAAATGCAGAATAAGTGTCCGTATTTTTGCAAAAACCTACATCTGTTAATTACCAATTACTTTTTAGTTTTAGATTTGTAATTACTCAAATCTGTTGTGTGACTGCTTAAAGTAAAAGATGCACACATTCACTATAGGAAACAAGAGCAATCAATCTAGTTAAACAGACTGAATCAATTTTGTTCAGCTACTATGTTCTGGTAAAAGGGCTGTAATGAAGCGCCATTATCACTCACATTTAAAAAAAAACTGTTATATAGCAGATAAAAGAAACATTTTGAATTGAGGTTATGGCTCTGATAGATTTGTGAAGTATAAAAAATAATAAAAAGATTTAGCTTTAATCTTATCATCATCATCATCATCATCATCATCCCGGTGGGGTTCATCCAGTAGATCAACTGAATATGTGCTAATGGACTTGGAGCACCCATACAATGTCCACCATAAAAGCCCCTCAGATCATGGACTGTTCATTTTGCTTCCACTAAACTGATCCCATTTTGCTGGACTGGATCGATCTTTTCAGCAGCACTAACTGCAGCCTCTACAGCCCCGTTTTAAGGAGTAAGATACTCCTAATGATGATGTACTGCAAATGTCTTTTCTTTACAGCCAAATTAATGACAGGGGGTGAATGTAAATTAAAAATAATTTTGCTATCATTAAAACCAAATGTTTTTGAATGAGCTTACAGCCATGCTAATGATCACTGGTTGTATACAGCGAGCCAGTGTGTATGCAGCTAAATGTGGGAGACTTACATGGGCAATGCTGATACCGCAGTAGATAGAGAAAGCTGTGGCCAGATCCTCATCAAAGCGGTTGAACCATGGCCCATTCATTTTATTCACCAACTCAGCCACCCCGATCACCTCTAGAGGAGAGAGGGATTTAAAGAAAGAAAGATGGAGAGAGAAAAGGAGTGAGAAAAGTACAGGGAAGCAATGGGTTGATAGATGAGAGAAAGTTGATGATGAAGAAAAATGGAAAGTAGAAGATGAGAGTCAAGGATAGGAAAATAAAAAGGCAACAGCCAGAGGTGCAGAACAGGATAAAATAGGTCTACTAACCTCAATTAATTTCACACTGCAGCTGAACCTAATTGCACACAAAAAGATCTGGATTCTAACTTATAATTAACTCCTAACCCTAACCCATTTTCTATAGAGAGACAAATCAGACATAAAGTTTCTCTGCTTGGACACAGCAAGAAGTCATCATCAAAAAGCGAGTATGGAACACACTCCAAAGTGCACTCTAACATTTAGGCACAAGGATGTGATGTAACATCTTTCTGTGCTATTCTGGGAGAGCACCTGTGTATGAAAGTAGTTTTTAAAAGGAAAAAGGAAAAGTAGGTATGTCGTGTAGGAAGATAATGTGGACAGTAAAATAAAAAGTCAATATTGGTCATTATTAAATTATCAGTAACCTTGTTATTGCATTATTTGACATTACAGGGACAACTGGATGCCTCCATTACAGAGAGAAGAGTGATTACTCTGCCTGTTTAAAGCTATCTGACTATTTGACTGGTATCTATCTGACCTTTGGCGGATAGTTAAATGAGTTAAAGCCATGTGTCTTCACAGAGAAGGTAATGAGATTATGTTACATCAATGCAACCTAATGCAGAACTTAGTTTCCGCTTCTTACCGTTGTTCTCATCTTTGATGGGGAAGCAGAGGATGTTTCGAGTCTTGAAGCCGGTGCTGTCGTCCACACCACGGTAGAAAAGAGGATGGGAGTAGGCATCCTTAATGTTCAGGATCTGACCCGTGGTTGCCACATGACCTGCAATGCCCTGATCTGCTGGGATACGGAACTCCTTCTGTACTCGCACACACACACACGAAAATTGCACATGTCATCTGGAGACATGATTCATTATTGTTTGTTCTCAGTTTTGTCTACTTTTGATAGTTGACAGGAGAGACAGGAAATGTGAGGAGAGGGATGACTGATCAGTGGGTGTTTTTTTTCAAGTCTGAATGGGGTCCTTTGTTGTATGTTATTCCCCATTTCTCTCTCCTGTCATTTCCTGTCTGCCTCTACTGTCAACTCCCTCTCTAATAAAGACATAAAATGCCCCCAACAAATAGTAAATGTCAGTAAATGCAGTCAGAATCACAGGGGTGTAGTGGTAAGAGAAAACACACAATACAATCGGTATGTACAGATTTAATGTGAGTATCTGTTAGAATATGGAAGTGCATCCTTGTGTGTTGTACCTCTTCATCACTAACCACGCCCCCATCAAACACCTTCGCCACCAACTCGTGGCTGACGCGATCCAGCAGGAACACTGAACAGCTAGAGAGAGGACAGGGAGAGTGTTAGAGAGGGGGTTCAGGGAACAGAGCAAAGCAGAGAACATGAGAGCATTGTATCTCATTTCATTTCAGGTCATTTTGTAGCTTTTATTAAAAGAGGCAAGTCAGTTAAGAACAAATTGCCAAGATAGCCTTTGCAAATGGAGATGAGGACATTCACACTATACACACAGACACATATGCATGTTACACACACGCACACACACACACACACACACACATTGAAACATCCCTTTGAAGATGAATCAGAGGGCTTACATCTCTGCATCACTGAGGTTCCTGGCCTCCACTATAATTTCCTGTAACAGCACTGACACATCATCTGAAAGAATTAAGAGAGAGAGGGAGAGAGAAAAACAGAGTCAGAGGAAATAAAAGGAATACACCAAAGCAAAGATAGAAACACCATGAGTACCGGTGGATCAGATGTACTATTAACAGCTTTTGTAATCAACAGTGAGAGGCCATTTGCTTTTCCTCTCGATCAATTATTTTGTACCTGCAATCATGATGATTCATCAATGACTTATTCTACTTTGGGTGCTTACTGTTCTAGATATAAACTGAATCGACTAGAAATTAAATGTGTAATCTCAAGATAGAGAGGCGGAGCCATCAGTTTTAATGTCCTTTTGATTTTATGGTTATGATTCTGGGTGTAATACCTCATTCAATTACATGCACCATTTCTTTCATTAGGTGATCACTTTAATATTGGCTATTAATGCAAATTGTCCTGCAATGTTCCCTTTTCTTGGAGACAGATGGACAGACAGAGAAGGAAAAACTTACCCAAGTGTGTGAAGAGATTCTTGGCCACTTGTAAGAGTGCCTATGTGGAGAAACGGTGGAATCATTGAATCAACATTGAAATCTCTTTAAATGGCAGCCTCATGTGTACTTATGTATGCATACAGTGTGTGTGTGAATGTGTGCGTGTGATACCTGGCACTCCACTTTGAGCTTCTGTTCTTTCTGGAAGGCCAAAGTTGAAGTGAGAACCGTTGAAGTGTAGCAGAAACAGTGCTGGATGGCGTGCTCATCCGCCTCTGTGTGTCTGTGGTGGAGACACACACACACACACACACACACACACACACACAGTTAAATGGTAAATAGGATATTCATAATCATTGTAATCATAAATAATTTGCATGACCCTGTGTTGTTATTAACACAATTCTAAGACATGTAAAGAAAATCAAGATGCATATTAAACTCAATACTAATGCAAAAAGAATCACCCATAACTGTGTGTAAATGAATTTCAGAGGAAATGAATAGAAGTAAACCCTGGTTTCCTGCAGGTACTGACTGGCTGTCACTCTCCTCCAAAATCTAATTATGTGAACTTGTCAGCAAATTGCCTGCAGTTATCTCATCCTGTCTACAGAGGGCAGTAGCACATTATTGTGTTGATGCCAGGAGCAAAGTATAACTCCAGGGCTTTCTTGCGCTGGGCTGCAACGTTTGATTAGTAGTTCCACTTCCCCTCATTCACATCCCCTCAGCTCTTGGTATTACGTAACAGCATACGTCGCACTGAGAGCAGAGGGAAAGATTGCGGGGGAGGAGCAGGGGATTTAAATGGAATGCACTTGCCCTTGTAGTCAGTCATCAGTCCGTAAATACCATAATAACATAAACAATCACTACTGCATGGCCTACTAACATTACTATAATGTGAAACGGTGTGATAACAGCATAATTCAGTAACATGGGTAGTTCTAAATGCAAATATGCAAATAGGGTGGCTGTGTGGTGGTTTAATGGCCCTCAGTCCAGACATATGGCTGTACCATTGGTGTGTGAGTGTGTTTGAATGAATTAAAACTCCTTCTGATGAGCAGCTGAGAGCTCAGATATTATTTCTGTTTGTTCCATTCTGAAACATCTGTTTTAAATACTGTAAATCAACAGCTCGTTGACGTCACAGCGGTAATGACGAGAAACCACAGGGCTTGATCTTCAGCACTGACTGACCATCATTGGTGACTTACTCCCACAGCCCTTGAAGTATCAGTCTCACAAAGTTAAATTTTCCAGAGAACTGGAATGACATTTGTCATGACGGCATGGATTCCCCCAAGGGCAAGTGCGTGACCGATGACATGACTAATAAAACGAAGCTTTAGACTCCCATGAATCCTAACAAAGGAGGCAGAATTTGTACGCAGCCTGTTCCCAGGTCTGGGAAGGGAAATAACGTTCACTCTAACAATAGGTTCAAGTCATTTGTGACTGACATTCAGGAAAAAAAGCATACATAGCAGTGGACTTCAGTCTTGTATGTCTGTATGTGTATGGCTGGAGAATCATTTTCTGAGTTATCAGCTAGTTACTGGCAGTCACAAGAGAAAATAGTCTCCATTTCTGCAGCGAGAATGAAAACCAGCAGGAGTCCGTTTCCAAAGACCAGTCACACAGACACGGTGACACTTTCTTCAAAGAAATTGTGGTTTATGAAAAAAAATGTGCGTAACAATGTGTGCACCAATGTTTGGTCTTGTGTATATTGTGACGCAGCCATGGGGTTCATCCATCAACTACTATGGCTCCTCTCGCATTGCTGTAAACTTAAATTTCATCACAACACCTCATCCTTAAGATGGTCTTATATATCATTGAACTCCTAAAATCTTCATACAGCTACTAACGGGGCAGATGTGTTGCAAGATCTTGATTTTTGTCATGTATACATCATCATGTTCAGTATGCTTCTGTTTCTTTTTGAGACTACTACTGTGCATTTTCAACCTACTCTACAGCAAAACAAGATTCACTAATGTTTCTGATGCTTTGTGTCGAGTGTTTTTTATCAGTTGGCACCAAACTGAGTTATGGATTGATTAATGGTGCCAATGCCCAGAAGTGCAATATATTTTCATGCACTTGAGTTCTGGGCTACAAGGCTAAATTACACTTTTTGTATATACATGGAGAACTTCCAACGAACTCTGCATATGAATGCACAATCCATATGTTGAGGGGATGTATCTATTAGATATATAACTCGACGACTGTCCTATGAGCAAAAGATATATTCATCACATTTTATGCACAGTTGCTACCATAATCCTGCTGCTGTTACTATGGTAATGAGATGCCAACTCTGTCATCAGTGCTACTGGCAGAGAGGCAAATTATAGGACACAATCCCTTCTCATCTATCTTAAGGCCTTTAGTGTTCAGAGAAAAAGAGTGCAAAATACTGTATGTGAGGCGTGTAGTTAGAAAAAGAGACATAAACATAAGCTTCCTGATGAGGAGAGTGTCAGGGATAGAAAAAAATATATAGATAGACAGATAGACACGCACAGATGCACGCACACACACATACACATGAACACACACAAATGCATGCCAAGACATGGTGCCAAACCAGGTAGCAAAGCCACCAGCTGCTGTTAGACTCATGACCTGACTCCAGATCATCAAATATCCATCTGCAAGGTCACACACACACACGCACAAACTCGACACAGTCTTCACAGTGATGGTTTCCTTTCATGAGGGGCTGTGTGGTACATTCTGCAGATTAGTGCCAGATTTCAGTGGAAATAGCAGTAAAGACTCAACAAATCTGAGCTGTTGAGCTGGAGTGATCAGGCTTCCCATCCCAACATTAAGCTGCTGTCAGATAAATCTTTGAATCTACCACGAGTCAGCGCTTTAGGAATTAGGAAATGCTAAATCATTTTCAGAATCATTTTAAATATACTTTAAAAAACAAGCCATCGGTGGCTAAGTTACAGTGATTTTTGAACAGCTAAATAAGATTGAAGAAGGAGTGTTTTTTTTTTTTTTTTTTTTACCATATGACTCCACTCTGTGTGAAACGTTTCAGTGTGATCTTGCAGTTTACGAGTCGTCAACTGCAAAGAAAAGGAGTAACGATAGCTTACAGTATGAACACAGTCATTTACATACATACATACCTTTGCCCACCCTGCTTGTTGAAGGCGCACGCTAGTGCCACCACCTGACCGGTGGCCCTGCTTGCCACTGGGACACAAAGCATAGACGAAATCTCACAGCCCAACATACTGGACAGCTGTCTACGCTCCTCCTGAGAGGAACACACGCACAGAGAGATTAGACCAATGCACAAACAGAACAAACAGACAGAGACACAGCGAAACAGATAGATAGATGTCTTCTTACAGCACTGATGTCCTGAAGAGTAATTGACTTCTTCTTCTCAACAACCTGACCAAAACGTCCAAACATCAGCTGTACAGAGGAAAGAAGAAAAAGGAAAGACAGTGTGAGTGAAAACAAGGGAGGTAAAGAAAAATAGTGTAGTGAGGGCAACAGACAGGAAGAAACCAGAATTGTTGAAAGAGTCCTTGGAGATTTTTGGTGGGATAAAATATATAAATAAAGGTTGTTTATTCTGAGAGAGGTCTGTTATCTCCCTTGTTAAACAAAGCACAAATAGCCCATCTAGACTAGTGTTTTATGCCCTAATATCTCTCTACACCAACTATTATCAAGGTTTTATGCATCATTTACCCTGGGGTGCACAGTCTATTCACACCATAATGAAAAGGCTGTTTTAAAAATGCTACATGTGCACCACAAGCAGGGAAGGACGGGAGACTTAAAGCAACCCAAAGGAAGTGATCTTCATACTTCTCTTGCAATATTTCATAATTATAACCTCTGACAGTTATTATAAAAAAATTACATGTGGGAGGTTTATTCTATCGTGTCAGTCAAAGAAACCTACACGCACTTGCATTAATGTACTCAACGAAGGAAAGAATGAAACCTATGAATAAGTAAATGATGATGAATGTAACAAAAAAAGCCAACAAATAAATGGAACTAAATAAAAACATAAACTCATGGATATTCATATTAATACATAAATTGTTGTCCTCACCGGGAAGCTGATTTCCTCCTCTAAGACTTTGTCTCCAACTACCTAAAGGTCACAGAGGTCAAAGGTCACAGGTTAATTAAATGTTAATCATAAGTCATAGAATTTATATACTATATGTGTGTATGTGTTTAGGGAGTAGGGAGAAAATATGAAGAGAGAGTTTGTGTGTGTTGTCTTCTAAAAACAAATGTGTATGACAGTGTATGTGTGTGTGTGTGTCTGTGTGTGTGTGTGTGTGTGTGTGTGTGTGTACCTGGCAGAAAAGCTGGTGGTTGTCCTCGGACACCAGTAGCAGACAACAACACTGTGACTGAGTCTGCTGCTGCAGCTGTGGAGACACACAAACAAATATCAATCCTAAAATACAATCAAAAAGTCTGTCTGTATCAGAGCCTCAATTCAAGATTCTCTGACATGTTTGACTGAGTGAGAAGATAAGATTAGAAATCACTAGACAATGGAAATTCATTAGAGCTAGGGTGGAGCCACAATTCAATATTATTTTTTATTGTCTTGCTGTAGCATTAAATAATGAAGAAAGGCTTATTTGAGTGATTCATTTATCAGAATCATCTTTATTGTCATTGTATTTTGTACAACAAAAATTGAGAATATTTTATCTATATTTTATGGAAAGCACAATTTGAATATATAATATAATAATATATACAGTATATGTTACTATAGTCCTTGTAGTATGACTACCTTGTTATGCTAGTGCATTTTTCTAGGGTTTATTGTTTAGAATACTTGAGCGCTTCAGGTTTTACTCATGAAATCATGAGTTATCATTGCATCACAGCATTCATACTTTGAATATAACATAAAATGCATTATTATTTTATGATTTGAGTGTAAGAGAAATGTTTTTTTAACGTTAAAAACTAATCAGTCCCTACATAAACAAGACAAAATCACTATTAGGTGTCTCTATGTGTATAAATGAGAAAGTGTGTACAGATTGAGCAGCTCTGTGCTGCTGCTGTGCTCTGTACGACCTGCAGAGTTGCAACCAATTTCCTGCTGCTATCTGTGATGGGATAACATTTCTTTCACATTTATAGACTGAAGTGTACACACACATACACACATACCTGTATGCATGCTGACACAAATACTGTAGGTACACAAGTATATATATGAGCACACGTACATGCACACACACACCCACACAGAGTTATAATAGCAGCGTTTTCTCACACAACATTCTTCTCTGTAATCCACAGAACTGGATGGAGAACAAGCAGGACAGGAATAAACACGAGCCAATGCCAGCACACTCGCCCCCCAGTCACACACGCAAGCACAAACGTGTACGCACACACACACACACACACACACACACAGCATGTAGCTGCACCCACATATAATAATAAGCCCCTCCACCCCTTTTTCCCAAATACTGTTAATCCCATAAAAGCTGCCCCAAGCACTTCCCACCAAACTGACAATTCTTCAGCAGCAACAATCTCCTCCCTCCCCCGTGTCTTCCCTCTCCCCTCACCCCTTTTACAACTGTAACAATAAACAGGCAAAACAAATCATGTTGGATTCTAAATGCATTTTAAAACCCCTCCAGACTTTAGCACCAACATGACTTTTCCCTCTATTCCTCCTTTTCCCTTCCTTCTGATGGAGGGAAAATACTACAGTGGCATCAAAGGGTAATATTTTACATACATGCTGAACCACTTGCAGAGTTGTTTGATCTGTCCTATAGCATCCAGGTAGCACAGAGCATGCAGGGAAGGTGATTCGAGTCATAATAATTGCTTAGATTTGACCATTGTCACAGAAAATACCCTTACTTTTTAAAAAGAACATATTAGTTTTACGACAACTTTCACACAGATTTTGAGTGACTGTAATAGAAAATTACAACAGCAATTTGAATAACAAAAATAAGCCACTGATTATGCACCAGAGTCTCTTAAAGAAATTAACAGTTGAACTACTAAGTGCTTAAGCTGTAAATGGTAAATCTGTTTTTTTAATAATCAAGACGTTTGTCTTGATTATTAAAAAAACAGATTAAATTTCCAGGCTTTTTGTTTTTTTAAAAAGAAATAATGAGCTGGCCACGCAGACCAGAGAAGCATATTTTGAATCTTCAAAAATAGATGCACTTAAAATGAAGTTTATTAAGGCTGCAATTAACAATTATATACCTATCAATCAGCTGATTAGTTTCTTGATTAAGTCCATAATTGTTTGGTCAATAAAAGATCCAGAAAAAAGTATCTCAAGGAAATTAAATCGAACGCAACTGGACTTGGTTATTTGTCTTTGAAGACGTTTCACCTCTCATCCAAGAGGCTTCATTAGTTCATGGTAGCTTGACTAGGCTGGGACTAGTCCAACTAGCTGGTGTAGACGCTCCATGTGTCCAACGACAGTCACATGGAGCGTTAATGAGCCAATGACATCACTGGCCATGTGACTGCCTCCACAGAGGTTAAATACCTGGGTTTCTACACCAGCTAGTTGGACTAGTCCCAGCCTAGTCAAGCTAGCATGAACTGATGAAGCCTCTTGGATGAGAGGTGAAACGTTTTCAAAGAAAAATAACCAAGTCCAGTTGCGTTCGATTTAATTTTCTTTGAGATAACTATGACCTGGATGAATGAGAATATTCACAGGCTTATCCAGAAAAAGCAAAAATATAAAAGATAAAATCTTCAAATACTGACACATAAGACAAAGAAAACCATCACAACTGAGAAGGTATAACCAATAAATATATAGTTTAAGTACTTCCTGTTTTTACCAAAACTCTTTGTTCTTTTGCTGTCGTATAACCTTCAAGTCTCCTTTTTTAATCTGTGAATATTTCCATACATAGTTATCAGGTTGCTGCGCATACTGTAGCTGAAGCTTGATATCTACTCTCTTTCCTCCTTCCCTCTCACCTACAGCTCCTTTCCTTCTCTGCAATTAATCATATCTCTCCCTGCTTCGCTCCTTTTTACAATGTGTATCATATGTATATGGATATGAGGGCAAACTAGGGAGATTGATGAAGCAATTGTGTGATAAAAAGATTGTGGTATAGGTAATGACAGGAAGAAGGGAGACGCCGCTGGGAAGGATTTCCTGTTTTACATGTACTGTATGTCTTTAACTCTGTGTGTGCATGTGGGAGCCTATGAGTGATCTCAACCACTTACATAATTGATGACTTTGAGCTGGAGAGAGGCTGCATCAAGGTCATAGAGCTCACCTAAAAGAGAAAAGAGAGAAAGAGAGAGAGAGAGAGTGATGCGAGGAAAACCAGAGAGCAGTAAGGGCAGATTGATGTTAAGGGACACAGAAAGGCAGAGCATGTACGCAAGTGGACAGAAAGCAATCCGGAGGAGTGCACTGAGACAGAGAGGTCAGGCAAGGATGAACAAGAACCATCTAACAGAGGGACTAATAATGAAGACAAGACAAGGGATGGAGGGTTGTCCGGACTGCAGATGAAGACAGAAGGAACAAATTGGACAGAGAAGCCGTGACACAGAAAGCAGGGCAAGTCAGAGGCTGGGAAGAGCTGAGGAGACTCACATTTGTTGACAATGACCAGGGAGTAAACAATGTTGACGTATGTGCGTACACATGGAATAGCATTAGTGAGTCTTGATCCATTATGCATTAGATTTTAAACAGTTTTTTTGCGCTCTGTTTTCACACAAAAGCTGTAACACATTCCTTGTGCCAATGACAGAGTCCATCTAAATTCATGGAGCTTTTTATCCAAATGGGATTACTCTATTAACATACCTCACCTCACATATACAGGTGTGCGTGTGTGTATGTGTGTGTGTGTGTGTGTGTGTGTGTGTGTGTGAGTGAAAAAGGAAATGACGAGAGAGTGAAGCAGGAAGAGTAATTAATGTGCTTTTGTGTATGTTGTTAACCAAACATATTATCTGTGTGTTTGTGTGTGTGCATACCGCAGAGTTGTAGGATGTTGCGATCCAACTCGCAGTAGTCCTGGTCTGAAACATTGAGGTGCAGCAGTGCATTGTGGGACTGTATGGGTGAGGGGCTGAGGGGAGGCCTCTGGTAGGACGTCTGAACAACCTGAACACGCACACACGCCACTGAGGCCTGTAACGACACACACACACACACACACACACACACACACACACACACACACACACACACACAAATTCAGTGAGGATTAAAGAAACATTGAGGGAGAAATGTATGAGACTAAATACTGTCCAAAAATGACTGGAGAGGTCCTTGGAGTAAACATCACCAGTTTTACACACATTTATGGGAAAAGATAAAAAAACCCAGCAGGCAATAAAATGTTCTTTTATTAATATTCAAAAGGTCAGTCTAGGATTTAGGAGGATGGTAATAACCTTCTTAAGAAACAGAAAGAGACTTTCTAGATTTATGATGTCAGAAATGTACAAGTATGGGCAATGAGTTTATGTATAGGATGTTAAACACTGACAGAGGCCCTGTGCCAAAATACATTGCATAAATAAAGAATGTGTAACAGAGACAGAAAGATGACTTACATGTTTTTCCAGCATGTTAAGATGCAATTCATCTTGATCAGATAGCGGATTACAGCCCACCTGTAACACACACACACACACACACACACACACACACACACACACACACACACACACACACACACACACGGTCAAAAATACCTCAATATATAATATATTGCAATACAATAATAACAGTTGAAGCTCTGAGACAAACTGATTCTTCACTTTATTCTATTTATTTATTGAAAGTCTGTTGTGATGTTCTTGAAAGCAAGGACTCACCAGTAAGACAGCGATGGCCTTGCTCTGCTTCTGGTCCAAGATAGGAATGACAACAGCTGAAAGGAAGAGAGAAGGAAACAAACAAACAAAAAAGAAATTGAAAAAAAACCCAACATTAATAATACATTATTGTATTGATTCATACAAAACTGATTCTTGTCATTTAATTTTCTTTCCATGTCCTTGTCTTGCTTCTAATCTTTCTTTTTTAATTTGTTTGCCTTGCATGTTTCTAATAGGAATATGCATGTAAAATAGACCTTATGTCCTTGTATAACACTGTTGATTCTTTTCTTATTTTCCTGCTCTCTCTTATTTGTTATTTTGATTAGAACAGATAGCAACAGCAGATTATTATGGTAAAAATGAGTTCAATCGTGGTAGTGAGTATTGTTGGATGTGTGGACAGCAGACAACAAAACAAATGAGGCACATTGCTACCAAACTAACTCTTATTTCTATGCCGTTATTTAATGTTCAGGGGTATTTATTGATCCAGAGAGTGCAGCACAGCATATTTCTATAATTATATCCCTCCAAGGATTTTTTCTTCTGCATTTCCCTTCTGTGCCTTATAAGCACAAAAATGTTAAATTAAGGAGGATGACAGTGTCTATTCATTCCATGTGAACCCTCTTTTTCTCTCATCATGGACCTTTCGTTGCTTTTTTTGGTCTTTTGTCCACATTTGTTGCCCACGCAGTTCCATAACTCTCCCTCTGCAATCATCATCTCTTGTTTCCTACCTCTCTCTACCACCTCTGGTTTGTTTTTTCCTCCCACACATAGCTCTGCTCCTCGGCACACACACA
This sequence comes from Pampus argenteus, assembly GCA_036937835.1. Taxonomy (NCBI): domain Eukaryota; kingdom Metazoa; phylum Chordata; class Actinopteri; order Scombriformes; family Stromateidae; genus Pampus; species Pampus argenteus. The sequence continues at coordinate 10,954,399 of CM072868.1, forward strand.
CACACAGATGTTGGTCCATTTGTCTGTCCACCAGTATCATCCAAGCCCTCCCAACTCAAACATAAAAGCCCTTCAACACACAGATACTGTGCAACCACACATACCTCTTCGGTGTGCTGGTAATGGTGCTGCAAGGCAGATTCTGTATTTCTCTGGGAGTTCAGACGAAGGAAGGCCGGGACACTGACATCGCTTCAGCTGGTCCGCGATATTCCTAAGACAGATGGATACATGTTAAGTTTGACTAAGATTTGAGAAATACAACGACCTTCATTTGTCAGAGTGAGAAATGAGACGTCTGTCAGACACTGGGGAGACAAAGAGGAAGAGGAGATTTGGAAGACAATCGGAGCAAATGGAAAAACAATGACCTGCATTACAAAAACAGACACGTGTTAATTGACACTCACCCTAACAAAAAATGCATGAATAGACGTATTATTCATTGTAAAATTATATGAACTCTACACAATCATTTGTGTGTGTGTGTGTGCGCACGTGTGTGTGTGTGTGTGTGTGTGTGTGTGTCCATGTGTAAAGCCAGGTGTCATGCAGACAGCAGCTTTCTCATGATAAAATATGAGACAGGGATTTATTTATTATGGACTCACTGGACACAAAGACACACAAATTTTGTGCATACGGCAACGTCACTGCATGCTTCGGTGAGCATACACACACACAGATGCAGACACACACACACATGCAGACTCACACACACACACACACACACGCAGACTCTGAGGGACAACAAAAAGGAAAATAGTTTCATTTGTACACAAGGTAAAGTCATGATTTATGGCTTCACATAATAATCTATTGAAACCTCTGGCAGCAGCTCACACACACACACACACACACACACACACATAGTAGCACTCACTCCATTACACACTCCAATACACATTACACACAGAAATCCCCTTAAACTATTGCAGTCAAATCTCTAGATGGTGCACTGATTTAAAAGTGTCCATCCATTTCAGTTCACTGAGGAATAGTCCACTTTGGTCAGAAAACATTCTCATCGTATTATGGCAAATACAGCTGAGCTTTGTGTAATGTTTTTGTTCCAAGCAGCTTTCCTGCACAATCAGTCAGACAATTCATACTTGGAAGGGCAAAGAGCAAACTCCCATAGACAGCAAGGAACAACACTGGTATCTTTGCACATATAACAATATATAACTATTAGATGATAAAATTGTTGTTTAAATTAACAGTTTTGTGTAGTGGAGATAGTGATAAGGTCAGAAAATCTGCTTCCTATGCAGCAGAGTGGATGTGGGCGGTGTGTTTACAGTTTGCAGTGTGGTGGAGGTTAGTGACATAAGTTAGCAGCTGAGGCAGGAAAGACATACGTGCAGCTGGACATTTAAGACCAACCGTGTGTGTGTGTGTGTTGTGTGTGTGTGTGTGTGTGTTGGTGAGCACTCACAGGGATCAGCTGATGATTAATTGATTGGGGTGGCGCTAATGACTTTATATTACTGTCTGAACCTACATTATGAGCTTCATTTGTCAGAACTGCTTAGCCATCATTAAGGCACACTGCAGTTCCTAATAGCTGATGGTGTGCTAATGTGCAAAAGCCTCTGGATTGATTTCTGCTAATTCCAGACCATTATCTTTCATCATCTTCATCATCTTTCTTGAGTTATTCATATTTAGTTAAGGTACTATAATGTGCAATTTTCTGGAGTTTTGTAGATGACAGATGGTCAGAAGTAAGTGAAATCATTCCTCTCTAGTTTCAGTATCTCAGGAGGAGCTGTACTACAACCCTATCTGTGTGCTTGTCCATATGTTTGCTCATTCATGCATTTTAGAATACTCTGTAGGGGAACTGAAATATCACAACTCGCAAAGAGCCAGGTTAAGGAAAACACAGTGGACCGAACAGTGTGCTGGAGGTTGCATGCTTCGACAGTCACCTACAACATGTGTTGTATGTATCCAAAGTGACTTACAAGTGAGGCAAGGCAATCAAGCGTTAGAGGACAATGACTCAAAAGAGCGGCTAAGTGTTTATGAGACTATACCATAAACCACCCCGTTCTGTGGTCACAAGTACTGTCTGAAGGCATGTACAACGTCAAGCCAGTTACTCATTTACAACAGATTTGCGCTTGTCAAGTAAACGTGATATACGTTCAAGCCTTATCTGTTGACTATTAGAGCATACTGGTATTAAGTTTAGTCATCTTAAAATAAAACTATGAGAAATAAAGTGCTTTAATCCAAAATATCAAACATTTTAACAATTAGTAGATAAATGTGTGACAATTCTTACAAAGTGAATGTTGTTATATTTAGTTAAAAGGGCAAAAATCTTCTGTCAAAAACCTGCATATGAAGAAAAATATGAGTAGTGAGGTCCACAAAATGGAAACAAGTTTAATATTTTAGCTAGTTGTTTAGAAATATATTTTTTAAAATAAGTTTATTTCAATTGCAACTGCATTGTGTAAGTACATCTATTTTTCAAACCTTGGACTCCGTGTGTCTACTTCTTGCTGTATTTCTAACTATAACTTGTTTGGCTATGAGTTATCTTGTGCACAACAAATAGTTTAGAGGATAAACAATCATGGAAGCTGCTTTGGTTGAGCTTGTTTGTGTATTTGTGCGCATGTATGTGTGTATGTGTGTGTGTGTGTCAAGGTCCAGTCGATAGGCTTGTATGTATTAGAGAGTGGGCTGAAATGAGACTCAAACAAAGTGGCCTTCTGCTTCTCAGATGGATTTGTTGAGTTTGTGTGTGTGTGTGTGTGTGTGTGGGAGGGGGGGGGGGGTCTTTGTGCTTGTTTGTGCACGTGTGTGTATATGCCAAGGTCTTGATAACAGGCTTATATAAGCAGGTGAATTGGAGGGAGAAAAGTAACAAAGGGCCCTGTAGCTCTTTTAATATCCCCATTACTTCTACCCTGCAAGCAGCACTGACAAATATGTGCGGTAGTGCATCGAGTTGTATGTGTGTGTCATAAAGTGTATATGTGTGTGTGTGTGTGTCTGTGCTCTTGTCCTTGGATTTCGTCATAAGCATGTTTGTGTGTGATTGTGTGTTTGTGTGGCAATGAGATGTTGGAAAAATGGTTCTTGTCTGACAAACAGGCAGTTTCATCAATAATGTAGTGTTGGTTTTTGTCAGCGCCTGGGCAGCAGTGGCAGTAGCATCACAGGGTTGTAGAGCTTCAGAGAGCACTTAAGAGAGGAGAGGATCGCCATGTCTCACTGAGGGACCCCGGGCACTGTCACCTCAGCTATTAGCGTTGCAACGCTTCTGCGGCGAGAGGGATTGAAGGTGAGACAGAAAGAGGAGCTTCGGGGAGGGGAAGGGGGGAGTAGATAGACCGAAACACAGCCGTGTTACTGCTTCATGACTCTGTGGGGAGAGAGCAGGAAGAGGAGAAAAAAAGGCCAAAGGCAGACTGATGCAGTGGGGAGGGAAGGTGGAATAGCAGATGACAACAGAGGGAAAGAGACTGTCAGAGAAATGAGATACACAACAGAGAGATGTGTAATAAGAAGGGGGATAAAGGGAGAGTCATAATGAGAGAACAATAGAAGTGGAGGGAGAAAAGAAAGCAAGGTAAAAAATGAGAATATAAGAGATGATGACGTCATTTTGGGCTGAGGGGCTCGTATTCATTCAGGTGACACTTGAGAAAATCTCTGTTTCCCTTCTTCATTTCTCCCTTGTTCTACTGCTTCTCTAGAGGTCGCTGCCGCCAACAACGCTGCAGAAAATCAGCGCACAGTTGATATTAAATAGAATGAAACACCTACGGCTTGCTGCATAAATTCACATACGCACGCGCACACAAAGGAAGATTACACACCTGATCTTTCCCTCCTGTGGCAGTTCATGTGGCAGGTCGTCAGATAGCAGCCTTGATTCTCCCTCCAACATGTAGACGCATACACACTCCTGGAATAAAACACACACACATACATGCACCATCATTTGTAATATTCATCAGTTAATTTAATGAGTGATGAGCCTCATGCATTCACAACAAGGCCTGGGCCTCTGTTCCCTGGTCTTATGTCAAGACAGACATTTAGCTCCACCACTCTGGATACTAACAGGAAGCTTTTTCTTTCAGGTAATAGATCAAGGAAATTTCAATTATGTTCAGCTCTTGTGCAAATGCAGAGTTTGTATGTGTGTGTGTGTGTGTGTGTGTGTGTGTGTGTGTGTGCAAATACCGTGCTGGGTAGCAACTCCTGTACGCTGTCTCGAAGGGCAACTCGCAGCGAGCGTGCGTCAACAACTGCTGCCAGCCGCAGCAAAGCATCCTGAGGAGGGAGACAAACAGATGTCCTGATGTCTGTTTGCTTATTTGTTTATGTTCTCAATGTGTGGCTCCATAAACCTGAGGCCTTGGCTATAGTTTTGTGGTCTTTTTGTGGGCACAAGGTTTACGTTACAACTGCTCTTCCTCAGATATTGAGCTTGGCAAGCTGCAAAAGCCTCTGAAACAATATTAAAAGCAATCTGTGCCTGTTGGAGGTACTTAAAAATGAACTGAAGTCAGACGTCGTCAGGATTACTGGAGTTAATTTTGCTCTACAGGACACATAATGCTTTTGTTTCAAGCACTTGACTTGGTACTACCAGCAAAATCGTGGTGGTTCACAAATCACATAACATATATTTACTTTCTTTTCCTTTCTGCTTTTTTTTTTTGAAGATTTGATAAAAGCTCTTCACTTGAAGGAGAGTAGTGGTTATCTTAATTAGATTTGGCCTCTGATTAGTTGATCAAATTATTGATCAATATCACTGCAAAGTGAGATGACTGTTTTCTTCAGGCGATCTAAACCTTCAGCTGCAGCTTTAATAAAGGTAAAGGAAACGGTGTATAGTAAAAGGAATAGGAAAATGGGAGAGCTGATCTGAGATAACAGGAGGAGCTTATATCTTAAGACAATGCATGAGTGAGTTTGTGCCTCAAGGATTTTACATCCTTCCATAAACATTAGAAACATAGGCATTACAGAAACACAACATCTAGCAACCACAGGTTTATCAGACGAGCGCTCCTAACATCCCATGTGACGGGTATAAATTCAAACCATAGGAATATTTACAATCTGTGTGCGGTCTTCTTAAATCTCTGAGTTCCAGTTATCATAATGGATTATTATTACATGGAACCACAGTGAAACATATTTGCAGGACTTCATAATCTGATCAAAGCATAGAAAGACAGTGGGAGATATCTCAGAGGCTTAAGACGCTGCAGATTTTAAAGCTGTGTACTGAATATAAATTAGAAAGAGGATGATAATGTTAAAAATATTGCCTGTGACTGTGGGATCATCCTCTTCTGACAAAGCTGTCTGTTGCACAGCGCTGCCAAAAGGAAAGACCAGCTTGTTGCTTCCATCGTACAATACAAAAGTACCTCGAGCCTTGCCTACTAGGGGGCTCTAAGTTATACCGAGTGTCCATCTGCCACCTTCTCTCTTATTTTTCCTCCATCACCCTCCATCTACTCCTTTATCCTCTGCCTCTCACATTCAGGAAGAAGGAACGGGCGGTGGCAGAGGAGGAGTGGAGAGATGCTGGTGGATGAAGAGAGGGGGGAGGTGGGTCAGGAAGTGAAGGAGGAGTGGAAAGGAAAAGGGAGAGATGGAGAGTCTTGTCATGCCTGAGCACTCAGTGTTGGTTATTACATGTGATTAAATATGATTAAATGCGATTAGCTTTGATCACTCAATCAGCCTGCCAGAGTGCTGTTGTAATGAAGTTGGAGATCTGCCAGCCAATGTGTGTGTGTGTGTGTGTGTGTGTGTGTGTGTGTGTGTCTGGGAGAGAAAGAACTTGAGAGTGCTTTGCATCTTAAGCTGCGGATCTTGAAATGCTTGCGCAAATCCCAATAAGTAATGTTTAATCGAAAGTAGATCTGAGCAGAGCAGACAAACAAACAGCGTCTCTGGTTCCTCCCAGCTCTGCTGTCAAGAACTCGTCGAGGATAGACGCTGAAACCTGCGTGTGTATGCGTATTTGCGTTACTAGCAATAAGTCGTATGCCTTGGTAAATGTCAGACTCTGTCTTATGACCTTTCACAATCAATTCTCGCCATAAACCTCAAACCGGCTGTTATATTAATTTACCTGCTTCTCCAGCCATTGTCAAATAAACACACACGCACGCACGCACGCACGCACACACACACACCACCCGCTCACCAGTTTCTAATGCAGAATTCAGGACACACACACATACATCAGCTTGTAGTATAATCTCTAACTTTTCTCCCTATTTTCTCTATTAATGAAATTTAATTTTAACTTAATTCTAATTAATTTGGTTTTGTACCATTTTTCTTTCCTTTTATACATTCACTTCCATTTTGCAGCTGTCCAAAATGTCAATTTTTCAGAAACCGAGAAGAAAAGCCTTGTCTTTTAAAATGATCAATGTACTTTAAGAGGTTACTCAGTGAGGATTTGAAAGGGTCACTCCAGGACAAATTAAATAGAGGACAATATAATCTTTCAATTACAAACTGAAGCATGACAGTCTCCAAAATGAATGAATGAAAACAGCAACGTCATTTCATTACACTAACACGATTTGATTTGCACTAATGCCATTTCAATTTATGTGAATTTGGTCAAAGCTTTTATCTGTATTGAACCCCCCCCCCCACCCCCAGGACCACGTGGAGGGTGATTATGATAATAGTGTATATTCATTATTGTTATTTAATTATTTACTTTTACTTTCTTACATTCCTTATTCATTATTTGTCATTTATAGTTTGTTACAGTGATGCCCTCATCTGACGGAGGAAGTACTGTCCAGCTGAAGTGTGCAACAAGATAAATAACTACAATTAAAATGTTATATTGCTATAAATGTCATACAAATGTGAATCATGGGACTTTGTTGGCTTTGTCTGTCTGCCTCTTATCGTTTTACCCATTTCATCCCATCTCTCCTCTTTTTCTCCCTGCACCGGTCTACTCAAGCCCCTAAATTTTACATTGTACTCCTGTCCCTCCCCCCGCTCCTCCTTGTCATCAGCATGTAGTCTTTGTTGTTGTCTTTATCTGCAGCATTTCTAACCATTCTGAACGCTCTGCCATTTTGAAGGGCACCTGTGCTCAGCATATCTGTCTGTCTTCATCTTTCTCAGAGCCCTACTCACACACATATATTTCACCGTGAGATACAGTCCTGCTGGAGTCAGATACTCAGGCCGTTTACTGCAGCTCATTGTCCAACTCATAACACTGTGATTGACAGAGAAAACACTGATGATGTATGGATTATTCATCAGTCATCAAGAGGATAATTAATTGTTAATGATAGCTAACAGGCTGTACAACTGTAATTATTATTATAGATCATACGTTCTATCATACTTCCCTGTTGTTTTGTACTTATTGCAGGTTCTCAACTGTAGGCAGAAACACACACAGTGTTTAAAGTGTGTGCTTCTCTCCTGCAAGAGCTACACTCGATTTGCTCTTCAGGCGGGCTCTTAAGCCTATATCATCTCTGTGAAGATGCTCCGCGAACGGTGTAAAAAGCCAACAGCACAGTGATCAATCCTCAGGTATAATGGTATGGAAATAAGGTTATAGTGAAGCAGGACTTGGACGCTGAAGAAAATGCCGACCTGCTAATAAATGTGGCTAAAAAAAAAAACCCAAAACAAAATACAGGGCAGCTTTTAGCCCCTCATTCAATCTTTTCCCTGAACTACAGCCTTCATAAATCAGAGTTAGGAAGGCAGACATTTGGTGCATAACTTCAGGAGGACAACTCACTGAAAAGTTTAATCAAGTCTACATGGACACAGCTGTAGCAAGCAGGATGAAGCCAAATCAGCTCTGTAGAACGTTGAGTTTCCTGCTGAGGAAAAACTAGGCCAGATAATATTTGTACATTCTTTCTAAAGGTTTTTTAGCCTGCTCTGGCTGCTTGGTGATTTGGGTTTTTGGCAGATACAATACAATAGAACAATATATACTGTATATAGTATGAAGCCTGACAGTTTTCTATCTTATTGGGCTAGTTAAAACAAAATCTCTGCCCACTGTTACTTGACCCAGCTCTGCTCATCAGTTTTCATGTGCGTAGTGTATTCATGCTGTCTGATGCAAACCATAATTGCACACGTAGTTATACAGTTGTATTTGGCAGTGCGGGGTCTGCTCTCTGAGGAGCTCCTCATATCAATTTAGGAGCAGCAGCAGGCAAAAGGTTCAAGAATAAACGGAGCCCCCGAGGAACACCCTAGTCAGATATCAAATATGCATGATGTACTGTAAGGCGCAAAAAAAAAAATAAAAAAAAAATAAAAATGCGACTGCAAATATATTTTATAAAAGGAATATGAGGCTGGCGATGTGGAGCGAGAAAGCAGCACATGCAGCATGTGTACAAATGAGGAGATGACAAATTAAATAGTAAAATTTCCTACAGTTTTGAAAACGTACCTCCTAAAGGGAGGAAGGGCCTCTATATGAGATGGCTATTATTTCTAATTTCCCCTGTTTTAGACAGTAAGAATATTCTATTACATTTCGTCAGGAAGCCCCTCTGTTTTCTGATCGGCTCTCATTTGCCATGTTGATTAGCTGTTGCTGCTGTTTGCTATTAATGAAACTCAACACATCCTCCATCTGTTTCACAATAATACAAAATTGCTTCAAGATGATGCAGAATAATTCATTCCATGACTCTTATTTATTATTTTTTGAACATTTCCTTTATATATTTCAAAATTGTTTATTTGAATCAGATGTTAATCAGCCAATGTGTTTCTTTTTTTAAAAAAAAAAACTAGCCTTGACAATGAGAATAAAATCAGACAACTTTTGTTTTTATTGCAATTATAAATTATGTCCAACAAGTTCGCAAATGATTTCAAATGTAAAACAGCCTCACACTACTTAGTGCTTGTGAATGTATTGAAGATAATTTTAGATTAGCCAGCTGAATACTAATATTCTAAATTGGCCACATTAGATAAAGACTTAGCTTCACTAAAGACTCGACCAGGAGGATTATTTTAAGGAGCTAATTGGAGCCTTTACGTTTACTCCAGTATATCTTATCGTCTGCATTGTTCACAAAGCCGTCTAACTCTGTGAATCAAGCCAATCTGCATTTCAAGAGGTTTACAGTTTGACCTTGATCATACAGCAAGAGGATGAAGGGTAACGGCATCCCACTTGCAGATGATTAAAGGCATCCACCTTCATGTATATAGATTTTTATGTAAAATCAACACGCATACGCACTTCAACAAGTCCCTGGTGCCTTTCAGCAAATCGCTAGCTTCACTCCCTCACCTGCTGCATGTTTACTGTGGATGTTAAAGCCGACGGGGGACGTACCATTGAGTGTCAACATTTGAGTGAAGTGAATTACTGATGCACATAGACAGTTGCTGAGAAAGACAGAAGAGTGAGGACGAACACATGTAAAATCCTAAATCAGTGTGTCTGTCTGAGTGCATGTTTGACAAAAGGACAGACAGAGGCAAGGACACACACACACATACGCACAAACACACGCTCAGCATGGCCGGAGGGAGGCGGGTAGTGTTGCAGTGGGTCCTGGTTGTTATTCCAACAGAGCTGGGTCTCCAGTAGCATCACTAACATACTGGAGACACATGCACTGTAGAATACAGCCAAGCCATGGAGACGGGGTCCCACCGTGCTGTGCACATATACCACATATTCATGCACACAAGCACATACACACACACACACACAGTATCACAGACATGTTTCCAATAATAAAAAAAATAACTAAATGAACATTTCCTCAAAGTCAACAGAGTCAAACATAGAAAAGAGAAGGAGGAAGCACATTTCAGAATATTCATTTTCTCTCTCTCTCTCTCTGTCTCTATCTATCTGTCTCACACACACATGCGCACACGCAAGTAGATAAAGAAGTGGGGGTGTAAAACAATAGTGATGCTGCCATGGAGATGATAAGGTTGACCTATCAATGTGTGATGAACAGGATAAACAGATACATCACTGGTGCCGGCACTTAATTAACTAACCTGTGTGTGTGTGTGTGTGTGTGTGTGTGTGTGTGTGTGACAGAGAGACAGAGAGAGAGAGTGTGAGAGAGTCAGAGAGAGAAAGAGAGAAAGCAAGAGACAGAATTTTTTCTGACTTCTGAGTGAAATTTATTAATCTGAGACCAACCAACGGACCATAATTCATAAATATTTCCTCAGGATAGCTCAGGGGAGTGGATGATAGACAGAAAGTGGGAGAAACAGAAATTCAGACCAGAAAGCACAAGTAGAAAGGCAGGAAGAGACAGACTAAACAGGGGAACTCAATCCCATTAAGACATAAAAGTGTTTTCTGTGTCTAAACATAACCAGACTTTAACTACAATGTTGTCACACTATAAAACATAAATATATTTTTTAGCAGTGATTCGTAACGGTTTTGTAAAGCAGCAAAACAAAAAATGCTCCTATGGGTCGTTCTTCTGGTCCCCATCCATCCTCTAGAGGGCACTGAAAACACTCACATATGTCATTTTGGGAGTCATTAAAAATAGGCCTATGTGGTTGTTCCATTATGAGGATGTGTTGCAGTGAAAGCAAAGCAGCTGATTACCAGTTTATCTTGGTTTGATTGTAGTGACATGAGTAAAAACAAGCGGCGCCATACAAATTAATTACAACATAGTTAAGATACAAAAGTTACACGTCCCCCTGATCCCCTGTTAAGTCGATCCTTATTAACTCATGTCACAGCGGGGTAGGAGCAAATTGCTCGACATCCCCTGACATTTATGATGACACTGACCTGCACACCCGCTGTTGTCTTGCACAGTTAATTGGATTAAATGAAGGAAGAGGAGTGATTTTATGCTGCGTGCTCACTTGAGACAGTAATTAGTTCTGGTAAAACTGAAACTAGAAAAACTGTTTAGGAATTGACTTTGGCACAAACTTTTAACCATGATGGAAGTTTGTTTATTATTTATGTTATACTGATGTAACAATAAGCTATCATCACCTTAGTAAACATTTAAGTACTAGAATAAAAATCAATGAATGGCTGTTGAGTTATGAATGAGGACAACAACATATTAAATATATTACTTTCTGTCAGTAGTTAGTAGGGGATTTCTCTCATACCACACAGACACAATGTTTGGATTACGGTCAACCTAGTTAAGTTATAGTGTAATTAGAGAACAAAGTGGTGAGTTTAGTGTGAAACTAATACTTACAAGATAGGCTATCAAACGTGTGTTCAGATGATACAACAGGCTGCCTGGTTAAACCGCCAGCATACAATAAGCTGTTCCTGCATCTGAATGTAATGCATGCACAAAAAAATATGTAATGAATCTGACTTTGTTTACAAGTCAAATCAGTTAGCACTGGACTGATATTACTATCATACTTAGTCAATGTCCTTACCTAGTTCTATCTGCTAGTAACAGATTACTGATAATGCATAACATAATATTATTGTTTTATATGCAGTATATATTTCATATTTAATTCCATTATTCTGCAGATTAATATATGGGTGGTTCGGTTAGACGGATATAGATACCTATGCAGTTAGCCATAATGCAGCTAGTTCCTTTTTTCTTTTGGTTGTCAGACTTATAATAACAATGTAAGGCTGTCAGTGGCAAAAACAAACACTTTTAGTGAATGTTCTTTGACGGGTATAATTGCCCCCAAGGATTACATAGCAGCCTGTTTCGTAGCTGCCAGCTGAAGTGCTCTCACTCAATACTGGAGTTACTCACTTAGACTCAAAAACATGGGAAAATAGGGAAAAATATTGTTGTTTCCCTTTAACGGTATATGTTCAATCCCAGTCTCAGTAGTGACGCTGTAAAATGCTAAGCACCTTGCCTAATTTAAATGGTTGACAGTTCGCACAGAGGGACTGGCCTCCTCTCAAATGTCAACAACTGCCAAACGGAGCTGTCTAAATATCATGGCCGCTCAAAAATGACCTTGTGGAAACGCAACAAATGTGTCGTGTATGATAGCACCTTTGTTAGAGACAATGATACCCGAGCTCATCTACTTTCTCTCAGTGTAACAGCACTGCAGTGATGAGCTTTTCAAAGCCCCGGGCAGGAAAACGAGAGACCGATTGGAGTGCATTGGAGAAAAATACAGATTTTTTTCTTATTCACACAGATTCTGGCAGCGAGACCGCAATAATGGCCTCCATTCTTCATCTTTCTCATTTGTTCCCAACCTTTCGCTCATCTGTAGCTGATTCACACTCTGGCTCTTTGTTGCTCTGTTCCCTCTAATGTTTTACATAGTCTCACTATTCACAATTTCTACCCCTACCCATTTGTCTCTCTGTCACCTGTCTGTTTCACCATCCGTCCCTTACATCCCATTATTTCTCTCTCTCTTGTTTCTTGCTCTCTGCCTCTCTCCGCTGCAGGTGTTTGACAGTCATGCTGTCGTCATATGGCTGTTCTATTTTAATCTGACTCTTCTGTTCAGGAAGAGACACCAACATGCTCTCGCCATTCTCTTGGCTCCATATCACTCTCTATTCTTTTTCTTCTTCTCCACTGGTTTTTCACCATATGCAAACTTCCACTTTTGGCTCAATTTCTCTCCCTATTGCTGTTATCATGTATGTATCTATGTATTTATCCATCTAAAGAACAACATATTTGCAGAAACAAAAATGCCTGGAGGTGCACTGAGAACAGGTAACAACTGTTGCTGCTCAGGCAACTGCTTGCATAGTAGACAACGAAATCTCCATGGATACAAACATCCAGCACTCATTCTGCCTCCACATTTTCCAGTCTTCAAAAAGTAGTTCCACTGGTACGTAGAAATGAAAGATGTAATGATATCAGTATTTTTTCTTTACTTGCTTAACACTAATTACAGATAAAAAAATAAAGAGAGCATCTAAGACATGTATTTGAGTTTAGTTAGTTGTGTTGAGTTTATGAGCTGTTATTAATTTTCCAGAGGAATTTCCTTTCAAACTAAAGTAAATACGCACATGTCTGTTATCTACTATTATGAACAACATTCCCCATATATGTTAAATTGTGTGCTTGTGCTGTCTCTGTCTGTCAAATCTTAGAAACTCAGCAAACCAATAAACAAATGTTATGTTACAAATGCTGAAGTTCAAAAACAAATTTTCATTATTACTTTTACCTTATATTTGGTGCTGCACAACTTCAGCTTGTCAAGTTCTTGCTGGTGTTGTCTCTGTTTTTGTGATTTCTCCAGCTTGCACAACCCAGACGTACATCAACCGGTTGCTGGAATCAGTCATGTTTGAAAATAGTTTCAGGGCTGAAGAATCTGTGTCTGAGTGTCTGAGTCACAGACTGGATCTGTTATATCACATAACTCATGGGGCAGTGCAGAGCTGCTAGTAGCGACTCATGGGATTTGTTTGGCAAGTAAAAGACTCTTGTCTGAACCCACCTTCGACTATGAGGTGATGATTAGATTGATAAAAAGACACTGTTACTTAGGAATAGACCTGGTGAAAAAGGCTTTCAGGTGAGTTAAAACTCAGCAGAATTATAACAAACTGCTAGTACCTGCAAAATTCTGTTTTAGGGAGTTTACTGCATGGAGGCTGGCATAGAGCACTGCAGGAATGATGTATTTTCTGTAGGCCAAGTTAGCTTCTGCCTGGTTCCCTTAATAAAAAGCAAATAGGTTTTGGATTATTGCTGAAAATAAGCTCTGTGGCTAACAAAAGTTTCTGAAAGTTATATGTTATATGTTTAAATGATTTATTGAGGAGGAAGAGTTTGGATGGGTGCAGCGCTTTCTGCTTGCCGAATGCGTTGTGGGGAGGCATATAGGGAATTCGCCACATCTCCCGGGTAACAATGGACACCCAAAAACCTCCAATTACTTAAGTAGATGAGATTGAGCAGATCTGAGATCTTGGAGATCTGAGTGTATGTAGTGAAGGTATGTTTGGGAGGACCAATGGCTCATGAGCTGTATGAGGTTTTCTGCAATGCCCTAGCAACAGGTTGAAGTGGCTCTCCGATTCTGAAGGAGTGTCCAGAGTATTGAATTAGAGAAATGAAATAGAGAGGTCTGTCCATGGAGTCTGACACGAAGAGTACATGGGGAAATATAACCTGATGATGCACGATGATGCCGTAGAAGCGGCGCAGACTCTGTGATGTCATGCATGACGACTCTGGCGGTGGTTGGCTCAAGCAAAGAAGCTTGAAGTACGGGAAACTCGTGTATTGCTGTTGCTGAGAAGAGATGCATGGCCTGGCTTAATCGACCTTTCAGGAACTGTTGCAGGTGGGTGATGGTTCAGTCTCAGATCTTGGGCTCCGTTTGTGGATGTGAAGACAGCCGGATTGAAGAGGAGTGCGCCGTGGAGGCAGCTGATGAGGGTTGAGTTTTAGCCACCTGCTCCTGTAAGTTCTGCCGGTAGCGTCTACTGTTGTCGGCCCTCGCTGACGGAGAAGAGGAGGCCCATATCTTTTAAGACATGTAAAAGCTTCAGAATGAACACGTGGAGTATGTACTGATGTATTTTAAGTTTGCATTAACCACAGACCTTATTTCAGGCATCTAACCAAAACCTCATTCAAAAAAAATCGACTGTGACATGATAGAAATGGAAGTGCAAAAATACTAACTCATTTCTGGGTTTTAGGACTCATTCCTGCAGCACTGTATTAGCATGTTCCCATTACCATGCCTGCTAGATAATAACTGCAACCAAAGATATGACTGGTCTGTGCTGCAGAAAAATATGTAAACTATTCTACATTATTAGACTTTAGCATTGAACTACAGCAATTAACATAGTCACCTCTTTCATGCAGACGTGGCAGCCTGGCAGTTACATGTTGTTCACAGCTAAATCTCCAAAAGACTTCCACGAAGGCTGCCAGGACATCTGTGACACAACTGCAAATGCTCAGTATGGATGTCTCTTCTCTGCCTGTCTTTAATTCACTTCATTATCAACACTGCAAACTTCTGTTACCTTCACACGTGCAGAGGTGAAAAGAAACAGAGAGGTGTATCTCCTATGTTCTCATGCTCACCTCGTTATTTGAACCGCACAGCCTTTCACCCGACTCCAGCCCTGTGTTTAACACGTCACTGTGTAAAAAGCTGTGCGTGCTTGTGTATGTGTGTGCGTGCACGTGAGATCTCACTTCAAAGTGTACACCTGGGGCAGCAATTGCACATGAATGCAGCGAATTAAAATGAATTATAAACACGCAGTGATTAGTTCACAGAGACACGCACACACACACACGTACATGGAAATATACGCACAGGTGCAAGCTTACAAAAGCTCACAAATTTAATGATTGAATAACTACCAAAACATGTAGTCATAAACAAACACACACATTTATATGCAAAGAACACACATACTGTACATACACACAAAGGGACACTTACTAAGGCAAGCACAGACTGTCTGAGGAGACAGATTTGATTTGATTTGATTAATTTTAGTGTTTGTTGTATATGTCTAACAAGAATAAGAGGCTTTGTGTGTGTGTGTGTGTGTGTATTGTTTCTATGTATATGTGCGTGCATAATGCCATTGTTTGGGGTAGAATAAATTTCCTGTTAGCAATTCCAGGATGGACTCCCCTCTGGGAGCTTCCCTGTTTATCTTTTCAGGAACGCATGCACACGTCACACATACACACACTCACGTACACACAGAGGCATGACAATACAAGGGCCTCAGTCCCCTGATGTTACTTCTAATTCTCCTTGACATTTTTCTCACCTCTCCTTTTCCTTTCTTCCTCTCTCACCACCCTCCCTCCATGCATCCCTATCCATCTTTTATTTTCTTTTGGGTCATTGCATGTCCCCTTGGCCTATCCCCTCCTTTTCCATGACCTCTTTTCCTTGTCTGTGTCTTTCCCCTTTGAAAAAAATCTTGGATCACCTTGAACAGTGCTGAGAATTATAATGCAACTGCTGTGGTATGTGAGAATAACAGGAGCAACAGTGACATTTGGCTTGATTTGACTTGTGCAAACACACACCCTAAATCTTTAATTTGAATGCTGATGAGAAGGTGTGTTTGATGGGAAGTGCTTGTAACGATGAGGAGTTGGGCGATCTTGTTCATGTGAGCCATAAATCTTTGCTACACACGTGTATGAGCGTGTCCTGATAAAAGGAACTAGGTTGCTGAATGAAAGAAAGTTGAGATATGGAGGGAAACTGAAACTGAGAAAGACTGAGAGTGAAACAGTTGCACAGTGAAAGCAGGAGTAAACATGTTAGAGGAGTGAAAATTGATAAGTGGTAAACTGAGGTGTTGCCCCTGAAGGCAAACATATCCTATCAGGGGACAAGTCTCAGTTTGTAACACATCATATTCGTAAATGGAAAGATTACGATCATTTCAGCCGGAAACGTGGAGATTTTTTTATACCTGTTTATACTTGCTGTATATTCCTATTAGGTGTATGTATGTATATATATATATATATATATATATATATATATATACATATATATATATTAATCAATTATAGCGAAAATCAATCTGTTACAGCAATTCAAAGAATCCACACATGATGCCAGATAAATAGATTCACATGCTTGACCTTCTTGCATCTTGTTTGATTGTCTTGCAGTGCTGACTGTGAAGCCAGCTGTACTAAACACATTATCTGAAGCCCATTGCTGAAACATCATCTATGGAATAACGTCTACGCTGCATAACCGTCACCATCAAGTGCCCCTTCCTTCTTTGCAAATTACTATGCTTTTTTAACTTTAATCACCTAAAAATATGTGTCTGTCAGGGGTCACATTCATCAAATTAACATTTTGGTTGAGTGACAACTGTAAAATTGTAAATTCATTATCTGCACAATATAGTGAAGCTAGTGTGTAAAAGTAAAAGTATAAAAATGATTTTGTCAATGAACACAATTAGATCATAGGTCCTGGGTGGACAGAGTGTATTTTAAGCATTATTTTGTTATTGCTTCATATTTGTTGCATTATTGCGTTTGCTTATGTTAAAATAATCATTAAATTGGTAGTGAATAGTCGTGAACTTGTGCCAGATGTAATTCCCATTTGCAGCTCTAATACATGATACAGACAAAAAAAACCCCAGTAAATCCAAAATGCACGAAACCAAAGTATCTCATTATACAGCACCCATGGCGATGGCAAAACTCACGTACACCGTAGGTTAGATATTTCAGTTGGCGAAGAGTATAATCCAGGAAAATAATTATAGCCCCGATAGCATGAACATAATATGGAACAAGCCCAGAAACAGTAATTACAAACTGGCATGATGGGTCCATTAATTAAAGTGAGCTAATTTGATGCCACTCTGGTCTTTGGATAATTAAACAATGTTTGTTACGTTTCTGAGGACAGATGAATCAAAGTTAAATGTATACTGTTGAATTCTTTAGGGGGGTTATGTCCTACTTTTCCTAAACAAAGTCATACGAGTATGTTTCTGCTATAAACTCTCACACAGTCTAACACATCTGATTATTTCATGCAAGTGATTATCAAGTCAGCAGCTCAGAGGTTAGCATTTCTTATATTCAGTGTTTTTGTGTGGGTTTTGGTTCCCTGCCACAGTGCAAAGCCAAGCAGGCCAGGTAAACTAGAAACTCTAAACTGTCTGCAGGTGAGAATGTGATTGTCTGTCTATGTTTTCACCCTGTGATGGACTGGCTACCTGGTCCATGCTTTATCTCATCGTGTCAGGTCTTTGGTGTTGGCCTCTTCTCCTACCTCAGTCAGTCAACAATGGCCTGACTGCAGCTGTTGTGGGCTGCTGCCAAGCTTTTGACAAACACTCTCGCTGGTCTCACATCACCCCATGACCAGCCTCTTATCGTTGGCTCCCGGTGCAAAAGGGATTTGACTTGACAAATTATTTTTTATTTCACACTAGGCAACATGACTAACATTACATTTAAAGATTTATTGAGTCGTCACATGACCTGATGGGTTCTATAAGCTTAAAATAGCCATCAGTAGTAATCGTACCTTCATAGGTTTAGCTCCCACATTTGGAATAACCTCCTCATAGTTACTTCCACAACCCTGAGGCAGTATTTTTTTCATAATTGATTAATATCTTGATTTGTTTTTATTTGATTATTCCATTAGTTGTTTGGTCTATAAAATAGAAAAAAATGTCAATCTCTGTTTTCCAAAGCCCATGATGCAACCTAAAATGTTTTGGTCTGAACAACAGTCCACAGCTCAAAGATATTCACTGAAGAAACCAGAAACCAATTTGAGAAGCTGGTACCAGAGAATTCACATTTTTCCTACTCAATTACCAAAATAGTTGGCGATTCATTTTCTCTCGACTGATGAAGCACAGTGTTCCATTATATATATATACTGTACCGATGTCATTGACATTCTCATGAGTATCCATATTTCTGTTAGAATATATCCTGTTTTGTTTATATATCTACAAAATCTATCTAGAGGTACTACAAAAATGACCTTTATTCACTGAGACTATTCAAATCACATGCCTGGGACAGAATGATGTATTCATCATTCATGTAATTATGATATTTTTTGGGAAAATCCTACTTGAGCCAATGAGGGACGATATTAAATTCATTATTCACCGGCTGTTGTTTGAGGTGAAAAGATGAGCTGCTGCCAATAATTACACAAAACAGCATTTTGTTTCATTATAACATCATCCTTCACAGTCCATTATGTTTTCTATACTGAGTGAAGTTGCCAACTCCCATTAAAAAAGGAGAGGAGAGGAGGTGGTAGAGAGAGAACATGTGATAAATACATGTGAGGAGGACGAAGAGGAAGAGGAGGGGACAGCAAGACCTATTTCTAATGGGACGGACTGTGTGCTGACAACGGGGCACCAGACACTCAATCAATACTCACCCCAGAGGTCGCACACACACACGCACACAAATACACACACAACACAAACAGCGTGACAGTGTGTAGCTGCAGCCTGAGGCCATAATTCTGACTAAAGGATTCCTGCCACAGACACACAGACAGAGCAGACCGAACAGGAAGCCTGCCGTGGCAGAACATAAATTACTAATAAAACACTCACTCACTCACGCACACACACACACACACACACACACACACACATGCACACATGCAGATACAGAGAAACAAAAACACACAACCCAAACATATGTGGTGTGACAATGACGAAACAGTTCACGAGAAGACACTGCAGACATTGTGTCACTACCAGCTTAAGGATCGAGGTACCAGTTTTTCCAAGTCTGTTTTAAAACAACTGTAAGACGACTTCCTGTTAATAGATTGCCTTCAGATGTGCTTTAAATGTGAATGATTCAAACACTGACACACAAACTCTTGTACAAAACCCCTGGTGAGGTCCAATTAGCTGATTGGATGAGAAGTGGTTGAAAGGGAGTTTAGTGATGGATGGTAGCTACTTCAGCATCACACATTACACACACACACACACACACACTCACACACGCACACGCACGCACGCACATCAGTGGAAAGTAAAAACTAATATTAATATTTTTTGTATCTTGCCCATGGCTGCCTTATCAGGGACTTGCAGAAGTCTACTTTGAATTTCAAAATAACTACATGTCCTCGGTGTGTGTGTGTGTGTGTGTAGCAGTGACATTGTATTAAATCCAATTTTAATTCACAGAATTATTCTGTTCACTCGCCACAACTGAACAACGTGCTTCAGAGTCAGCTCAAACACACATTTTATAACATAAAAACACCTGCACACATTTCCAAACATTTTTGTCCTGGTAAATGCTTGAAAGAAACGCATTAGTTGTCCAAGTTATCAGCTTGTTGAAATTACATTTTCACATTTTCACACATTCTGACAGCGGGAACAAAGAGAAACCTTTTCTGCTTTTGGGATTACACCAGAAAACATTTATATCATCAGCTGTTTGTCAAAGCTGCTACAGCAATGACAATTTAAGATGAAATTTAAGTGCGTGTGTGTGTGTGTCCTTATATATAGTCATACTCAGAAACACTCATGGTCAAACATTTAAACCCTGTTATCATAGACATGTTACTTACCTGTGTTAGCATCGATGTGTCCACTGGTATGTATATGTGTACCAATGTGTGTATATGTCATGTTTGAACTGCATATATTGTAGCACGGTGAGGTAAATGTGTTAGAAGAGCGACTGCACAGCCGATTGTACATCTGTGTGAAAGGTATGTATTGTTCATCCTGTGTTCATGTGTGTTGGTGTGAATCTTCTGCAAAAGTCTCTAAATACATGTGAGGTTCATTATATACACATGCATAATTTTAAACAACTCCTGAGGGAAAGCCACAATTCTTCAAAAAGAACAAGCAAGGAGGAAAGAAGTGAAACAAAGTAAAGGAAGGAGATTCAGTGCAATCTGTTAAATCAGTGATTTAAGTCTCAAAGAAAAAGCTTGCCGCAATGCAGATAGCAACACACACACAAATACAAGCAGTACACACAAAGATACACAATCTAGTATGGCTAGATGGGACAGCGTGACACTCGAACCCTAACCCTACAGCTGAATCGTAACCTCGGCTGTAATCAATTCATCAATAAGAGTGACTGAAGTCAATAGTGTAGATGTGAGTGACAGGAGCAGAGAGCAGAGTAAGAGCGATTGAAAGGAAAAGGGAAGGAGCAGAGCAAGAGTGAAAGATGAAGAGGTGGGAGAGGAAAGGGCAAAGAGAGGCAGGTGGGGAGGTTATGAGACATAAAACAAAAGAGGAGGTGAAAATAGATGGGGAGGAAGTGATTGATAGATGGTGGACAATGGGAGAGAAAGAGAACAGAGGAGGAAAGATTGGGTGGGTGAGGGGTAGAGTGTGTTATGTATGTGTCAATATAAATTAAAAAGACAGATGGGAAGCAGAGAGACTGATGGGATCCATGGGATTAGAATATAGTGCATGTTCAGGTAGATCGAATTGGAGTTAAAAAAGGTTAGAGGAAGGAGAGATGAGGTTACAAAAGGAAGAAAGACAGAAAGACAGAAAGACAGAATATAGGCAAAGGATGAGAGGAATACAGGTTAAAAAAGGTGCATTAGACTTCAAAAAGAGAGAAAGATGTGAGCTACAGACCTCTTCCACACCTGGTATTAACATTTTCGGATACATTATCTGGGTGATGACGTTGTGATTCTGCTCGCATTGTGAACCGATCTCAAATAAGGCTGCTGTCTAATGTCTTTTCATTTTCCGGGGAAAGATTCGTCTGTAGTTCTTTACAAGGTTTGCTCAAGATAGAAGCAAGAGCCGGAGTTAAGTGATCTTTCATTTTTCTTGGGTGGATATTGTTCTTAAGAATGTGGCCGAGCTGAACATCTTGCATTGACAAATGGCTGAGATCCAATCAGATGTGGTCTGATCTGATCCAAATGCAATCAACATGTGTCTTTCCTTGTCCAGATAAGATATCCAGACACAGATCATGTTAATACCATCTATAAAAAGTGGCTGCGGCGAGTGAAAGAATGAACGCAGAGGAAAGTGACTTTGAGAATAATGAGCGAGAGATTAATGACTGAAAGACTAATGGCTGCAACACGACTGATGGGCAGACGTAGAGCTGAGATGACCTGTAGTTTGTAACTTTTCTGAATGTAATTAGCCTTGAACTGAAATCAAATAGAAAAGTATTATAATTAGGTTCATTAAGGATAGATGTGAAACTTGTGTTAATCCTCCAACATAATGTTAAAGAAGTGTTAAATTTGACTGTATGTATTATTTGTTTATATATATATAACATGTATAGTATCACATTAAAATGCATTCAGTAATATATTTTACTTTGCACAAAGGGACCATAAATTATGAGCAGTGGCTGGCAAAAGCCACAGATCCATGATGTCACTCTTGTGTTATGTCCACGGCTGCTGGGTTTTCAAGCTTTTAAACAGGCTGAACCAGCCTAGGAACACTGTAATTGCCCAGGCCCCCTAACGTGCACTTGGTTTCATTTTTCTGCATCACAAGTGACCATCAGTGCAGCACTTGAAAGATACGGCGCCCCCCCCCCGACATATTGGCGTTCTGGTCCTTCCCACTCTCTGTGATCGCATACCTTGTGTTTTAGTGCAGCCAAATTCACAATATAGATATTCTCATTTACATTTTTCTGTTTTGGCTGTCAGATACTGGAGTAGAAAATTCGAGCAGGATAGAACAGGTTTAATGAGCATCAAACGTGCACAGATTGCCAATCTGTGTGTTATGTTTAATAATCCATTCCCATGGTTTATTAATCTGCTCGCACAGATTTTCAGATCACAATTTATTTCTCTACTATGGGCTCAGTAGAAAGATGCAAGAAGCCTCTGAAATGATTTTAAAAGGTGATGTAAAGTTGAGATTGTGTTGGAGAGGTAAGTAGAGTATGCTTATGTTTTTTGTTGATGCAGCATCAAACATCAGCTCACCAAAGCATCAATGGTTAGTTGCGATACACTCATTCTCCCTTTTCTTAGCTGTTACATGTAAATTTGAGCTTGCCTTGGTAAAGTGGCACCTGATCCGTGTCAGTTAGTTCCCCTTGTTGGTGTGGATATTGTTAGTGTAAAACTTAAAAGTGTTGGGTAGACTCGATGATATACAGGTCTTATTTCTGCAGCACTGCAGGGGGAAAGTTCAACATAAAAATTGTAAGCAAAATTGATTTTTTTAAGGGTTGTCGTTTCCCACAGCTGCCACTAGATGTTAGAAAAAAGCATCATCTCACTGATAAGTAACGCGGCAACAGTCAAGAATGTGCTTACTCTAGCTGTTAGGTATAAAAATCAACACAGGCAATAATCACATAGTTTTACTCTTTAGGGAAGTGTTCATCCCTTTTATTATTAGCCAAAATAAGTAATTTGGCTCAAGAAAAAAAATCCATATGCATGCATGTGTGTGTGTGTGCGTGCGTTTGTGTTGGGGCATCTCTTCTACAGCCCAGCTGGTATGTGACAGTGCTGCCATGGCAACTGAGGAAAGCCATCACAGCCAAAATGTCTGCCAGCAGACTTGTAGATATGACTGTCCTTCTGTCCACCTCTTTTTTTGGTCTCTCCATATCTCTCTGTTCATCTGTCAATTTCTGTCTACATGATAATCTATTAATCTGAGATCTATTAATTTGCCCATCTGCTCATATGTCCCTTTCTGTTCATGAGCCTCTTTATCGATTTATCGTCCCTGTGTCCCTCTATCAATCTTTCAGTCTATCTATCTATCTGTCTGTCATATTTTATCTTCAAATTTACGATATGTGGGTGCAGGCATCAATCTCTTACCTTATGGAAGAACATCCCAGAGCATCAACAAGAGGAGGAGAGATATAAATGGGGGAGAGAGAGAGAGACAAAAAGTGGTAATTATTATTAAAGAACAGTGGGAACATGTGGGAACTGGCAGTTTTATGATATCATGTGAGGAGCCTTGAGGTCTACCATAATTCACTGTGTAATGCACAAATGCCACAAATGTCTCAGCTATCACACAAACAAAACAGAAGACAAATACTACTAGACAATATAATTGTTAATTTTCACAAAAATAATGTTCTGAACCTCTTACTGATGTTTAATCTATAAATTGGCTTGAAAATTGTTTTCGAGACATTGTCCATAACTGACAGATGGACAAACATTTGCATTCAATCGTGATCATAATAATACAAATATTCAGAAAAGGAAAATGCTCTTTTAATGGGCTTGGCTTCAGAAAAAATCGTCCATTTTGGCACAAATAATATGTTCAGTAAGGCTTTTCAAAACATGTTATGAGGATCTGACTCCTATTTGGTGTCAGGACCCACAGTTAAAAGAGTATTACATAAACAACATGACATTGTATAAATCAAGGTGATTCCCCCACCTCATGTTGGCTAAAGGTCAAAGGTGACAGAGAGGTACTGATGAAGGGGTCATCATGTCATCACACACACTTCCACAATGGAGGGAAAGCCGCCCACTTCCCTTTGACCTCAAAGCACATGTGCACGCCCACACACACTGTATAAACACTCACACTCACACACACACAAACACTGTGTATAAACAGCTGTGTAGGTAATTATGCTCTGCGAGTGAATATGTGATTTGGAGGTAATTATCATTATAAAGCCAATAATTCTGTAAAATCACAGCTTTCTGTCTGTCATTATGTGCATGTGTGTATACTTAGATGTGTATGTTCAAGTGTGGTTTTAAATGTGTAATGTACATGTGTACACACACTACACTATTTATTTGTGCTTTTTTCTATATATGTGTGTATATATGTAATGCAGCTTCATCATCTAATATAAAGGTTTTTGCAAATGTTTGTGTTTGTGTTTATGTGTGTATGTGTGCGCGTGTGTGTGCATGCACGCTCCTCTACAGAAAACTCAATATAGCAGGGTCAGCTCTGCAGAAAATGGTCCATTGAACAGCAATTGCATTCTCCTGCCAAGGACTCTCTGCTTGACTCTTGCCTTTTCTATGGAGCTTTACGTAAAACCACTGAGCCCACACACAAACAAAAGCACACCTGCACACACACAACACACACACACACACACACACACACACACACACACACACACACACACACACACACACACACACACACACACACACACACACACACACACACACACACACACACACACACACACTTGTGGAAAAGCGGATAAAGGGGGAGACTGAGAGCAAGAGTGGAGGAGGTGTGACTAATCTTCTCTTCCTCTGTTTGGAAAGACCGGAGGAGATGAACGAGTGCTGTAAAATCATTTTGACGGGGAGGATTAAGACACACTCTAACACACACTCTAACACACACTCACACACACACACACACACACACACGCAGGTTTACTCCCTTTCTTTCGTCCACACAGGCCTTCATATCTCACACTGATACACACTCTAACACTCATGCTAACATGCACATATGGACAATCATATACAGGTACATCCTCACTGGCTCACACATAGAGTGAACCAAACTCCAGATTTTCTCTTGCACATTTAAATTTAACACACCTACACACAGATATGCTCACAAGCTCCTACGCAAACAAATATACAAAAGGTCCATTTACACCTGGCATTAACATGCGTTTTCTTTTCCAGATTGCGTCTAGATCTGATGCAGCAGAATTATATTTACATCTGCCAAGGGAATCAAATTTTCTTTCGTTGCCATAATGCAGTTTGTCACACCATCTTCCCCTTGTAATAATAACATCCTGAAAAACTCTGTGTCTTTCAATTTTCATGTTTTCAAATCTGCTCTGGCACAGGATCAGAGTACTGTTCTTTATGTAAATATGGTATATTTGAAAACTCAGTCGAACCAGTTAAACTGAATAAATTTGAAGTAGAACAGTCACAATATTGGACAATTTTTGGCCGAAAGCAGCTGCTCAATTCAAACTGCTGAAGCTGCAAACTGACTTGAATGTCAGTGTTTGTTTAGTAAAATCAGGCTGTGACAGGTCCACTCAAATAAGACTGAAACTGACGAAAAAAAAAGATTGAATGAATGATGAATTGAAAATAGCATAGTTTATATACATTAAACCCGAGACCACATATTATACATATAGCTGCACCTCTACTACAAATAGAAATACTCTTTGGCCTGAAAACTTTGGAAAAATGAAGTTTTGTGGGTTTGAACGATGGGCCACACAGCATGGGTTCATGAATTTGGACTGACTGCTGAGTGCAGCAGATTTTAGAAGGTTAAATTGACAGAAGACACAAATATATTCACACACACACACACACACACACCCTGTCTATCTCTCAGTGCCACAAAAAGACGTCTGTTGCCAGGATACAGAAGCTGTGTGTCTGTTTCTTGTCGGATCAGTCAAATATAGAGAAATAAAACTTTCTGATCAAGCTGTCACTTACAGCACTCGGCAGGCTTTGATGTAACATCTGTGTGTGTATGTGTGTGTGTGTATGTGTGTGTGTCTTTGCTTGCAAGCAGTAATTTGTATTTAAGCACATTTGACTCGATCTTTCCTCTTCCCTCTGCCTCTCATTAGTCAAATGCCAAATACATAATTAACATTTATGCTATGTTTCCTGGCATTGTGACACAGTAAATCAAGATTTATCCAACAAATTTTAAACTTTTTATTTCAGAGTTGTATCATTTCTTTCCCCATGTAACCTACAGCAGATATTTCAGATGGGGAAAACGTCATCATATTAGCTTGTTAAAGATAAGAATTTTATGTCAAATTTATTATTTCTTGTAGCAGTCAGTATTCATAAAGAATTTAGTTCTGCATCAATGCACATGTTATAAAATAATAAAATAAACCCACCAACAGTGTACAAAATATTACAGACAATTTCTGACAAGCCTGAACTCCTAAACTCCTCCATATGAATTACGATGGTTATTTTGGAGCTCATTTGGAATCTAACCTGACCTGACCTGAGAGAGATGAAGGAAAAGGAAGCAGAGGATAGAGAGATGGGAAAACAGGAATGAAAGATGAGGTCTGGCATTCTCATTTATGAAAACGATACAGAACATTCACTTCAGAAGGAAAACTTTATGTACAGGTATTTTATGTACTTCACAGACCCATGAACCTTGCATAGACAGATGAGTACATGCAGGATTTCAAGATACTTTTGTCTTTGATGTGGTAGGAAAATCATTACAATCCTACATCAGGGCACAAAGTTTTCCTTGTGTTTTTCCTTGTGGGTGCATCACACACTTTTCTGCCCATCTGTTGCAGCTAACCGGTAAAGCACATACTCGTGGGCTGAGGTTCTCGCTACACTTTTTCCAAATGTTTCCCAACTGGCTTTAAGATTTGACTGGAAAATATTGCACAGTGAAATTGCATCCAGGCGTTTTAAAGCTTTAAAAACAGTTTTTAAGGTTCTTATCAAGCTGCAAAGTAAAAAGAAAATCTTTTCTCCAAAATCATGAAATTGATAGTGCATTGAAGTGCAGGGTGGAAGGTAATTTTTAAACACTTCTCAAGATTAGTATTTATAATATTTTGATCAGGTGAAAATCAGGTCAAAATTATTCTAAACTACATGCGTAGTTTAGGGTGAAATGTCTCAACAACTATTGGATGGATTTCCATGAAATGAATGTTCCTCTCAGGCTGAATTGTAATTGTTAAACATTAGTATGTTAGCATTCTCATTACAAACATGTTGGTGTGCTAGTGTTAACATTTAGCTCAAAGCACTGCTATGCCTGCTGTAAGTACATTTCCTTTTTTTCTGTTTGTGAAACAACAAGCCCTCACCGGTGTAAGTGTTTGCATATTTTAATGCAGGTCTTTGGTTTAAACACACTTTTTTTTTAGAGATTTGAATTTTCTTTGCATTTTCAGGCTGAGGTCAGATAGTAGATAAAGCTTTGTTGTGTTTGTTTGTGTTTGTGCTTCAGTTTCAATGGGATGAGTCAGACTCAAGCATTGAGACAAATGTCACCAGAATTACAACGCTGTCTTTTGTATTGAATCAGGAGGGGGTCTTCCTCAAACACACTCCATAGATATTTTGGATGAATGTAAGAGATTCTGTCTTTAAAATGAATGAGTCAAACAACAGGATCAAAATGTTTCAACCAGAGTCTAAAGAGTGGGTTGAATTTGTGTTGGAAATCTTAACAACTGCTTGAAATCTGCAGTTAAAACAGAGCTCAATACAATGCTCGCTGTACAGATCGGCGGGTTACTGTGACTCAGAGGTCAGTATAGTTCACTCCACTCATAGAGGAGCTGCTACTAATCTTTTACACCCACATATCCCCCTCTTGCTTTTAGATCTCTGTGCAAAGGAGGCAGCGACACAGAAGGCAAAATTAGGATCTGCAGAGCAAACGTAGGAACAGCCATTTACATAATAACTGTATCCATCAGAACGCTCCACTGAAAGCAAGAGAGAGCTGATTAATTCCTCCCTACGCCTTGATTTTTCTTTGACTGACACTCACAAAAATACACAATGACAATGCACACATGCACAGACACACACACACACACACACACACACACACACACACACACACACACACACACCGTACACCTTATTATGTTAAGTATATCCTGTCATAATGACATCCATCATTCTGCTACCCATTCCATACATTTCTGCTAACTCGTTCTCTCCGGTCCATTCTGTTCCCAAGGTGACGGCAATTTTACATTGCTATTGGCCGTTTCTACGGTTACTGAGAGATGACTAACTATAACAGGTGCCCTTTTTCTATCACAGCCCTCCCTATTCCCTCCTCATACTCCACTGGTATTAGTATTTTCAGGGGAAAGAAGGATTTTTTCATAGACATTTCGCTTGATACTGTATTATCACAATGTTTAGCTGACACTCTTCCAGCAAGTGCTAACAGCATGGTTTGAGTTGCCTTGCAATAGGCCAGCATGAGGTACAACAAAGCAGTAGTCAGGCAAACATACAGTTGGAGCCCAGAACAGTGGGTTGTGAAGAGAGGACTGATGGTAAACAGGGAAAAACTGAGACAAGACTTTTCAGAATACAGATTGCCTTATTGAGTGGGATACTGTGCAGTTGAAACATAAACTTGTCAGTGCTATTTGGTGGACAAACTATGTGATGGAGCTGTTGTTTCTAGATTAACTCAAACATTAGCATTCCTGTAAAGGGATGAACAAAGTTCAGTAAACAGAAGAAAGAAATCAATATCTGGTGCAATCACACTTTGCACACAGCACCGGTTCTCACAGATTTTCAAGGTTGTCCCAAGTATCTTGGAGAAATTAACTTGACAGTCTTTCTGTGGATTCAGGCATCTCAGCTGCTTCTGTTTCTTCATCTTTACCCAGACTGACTCCATGATGTCGAGATCAGGACTCGTTCATACAGTCTGTTGCAAGACTTCGAGTTCTTTATGACTCTGGCTGTATGTTTGGGATGATCAGATACCTTTCTGATGGTTGTGCATAATGGATACGAATCTAAACATCTAAAGAGCCCAAAACCAATTTCCCTTTTTAATTAATGGTATCATTTTATTTATCTAATAAGTATCACTTATGTTCCTCTGAGCAACACTTCTCTTTTGATTAGTCTACAGACTCTATCAGCATTTGCTTCAGGTTTTAATGTCAAACTGACAAAAGTCCTCTTTGCATTGCATTACACAACACTTTAAAAGCAAGAGCACATTCTCACCAAATTGAAACATTAGAATATTCAACAGGTTTCCTCTGTGCATTAGCAGCAGAGTGTTATTCATAAAGTGTGAGAATTGGCTGGGTTTTTCTTAATCTCTTATCTAGAGCATATTGACTTTTGGATGTCACATTGCTCCCTCTTCTCCTTGTCTGTTAATCAAATATATCTAATCTGTGTGTATAAGAGAGAGTCTATATTAAAAGTTTCTATTAAAAGTTTGTAGATATGTTTACAGCACATCTCATATACTGTCCATGAATATCTCTCAACAGCCACGAGCTGTCTCCTCTGCGCTCTTTCCCGCCTTCATCCCTCTCTCCTGCTCTCATGCGCCCACTCACTGCCACTCACACTGATAGACACAGAAAACCACACGGATGAAGTGCAATGAAATGAAAACCGATGAGAGGATGAGATGAAGAGAATAATAGTTTGTGTCTCAGGTTGCACACGTCGGAGTCTACCAGTGACTACTGGTAGACTGCTAATTCAAATGATCTTTTCTTGTCAGCCTCTTGCTTGTTCTTCTCTATGTTCCTCTTTGCTGTTGCCAAAAACTCTCACCCACATGCCCATACAGTATACACAGAAAGCCACAACACTTTCACATTCTCTATGGCCTCCCTTTAGTGAAGCACTTCGTTCAATATTGTGCCTCTGCTTCCTG
This sequence comes from Pampus argenteus, assembly GCA_036937835.1. Classification (NCBI taxonomy): domain Eukaryota; kingdom Metazoa; phylum Chordata; class Actinopteri; order Scombriformes; family Stromateidae; genus Pampus; species Pampus argenteus. The sequence continues at coordinate 10,984,292 of CM072868.1, forward strand.
AACTCCCTCTCTCCCTCGCTCCTACAGCATTTTTTTCAGTATCTCTATTCAGTGTCTGCAGGTACAATATAGAAAGAGTGACAATGCAAACAGACAAAGAGAGATAGGCGAGACTCAGAAAAAGGAGAAAAGTGTAGGGTTGCATTTTCCTACTTGTTATCTCAGATTTTCTTTGTGCGCTCCTTCCCTCCCTGTTGTGGGGTGGAGTTTGTGTCTACTGCTGGTGAATTTTCACGCCTACATGCCCCTTGTTTGAAGTGGATTGTGCTGATCTTGTCCCCACAATTCCCTGTGGGCTGCAGTTTTACTTTCACTTTGATCAGTGTCAGCATGTATCATTATAGAACAGTGAACAATGTACCCCGAGGTTAGAGGACTATTAAGAATCTGACAAAATAATTACATTGTAATTTCCCTCAAAACCGAAGCCTACATTTTGTTGAGCGGTTTTCCAGTCACACTTTACCTTGCCAACATTCATGTCTGTAACTTTATCTACTAACTTTTTATAGATTGTGTCTGAGAAGTTGGATTTTAGAGTTGCCGTAGCTTAGAGCTGTCTGCTCAGCAATATAAAGAGCATGGATGAAATACAGTCCTGATGTTTTAGATCTCAAAAATCAAAAGACAGGAACTGATTAGAAACATATTGGGCTGCATCTAATGGTTATTATCATTATCAATTAATCTGTCAATTATTTTCTCCATT